>JAKNSH010456708.1:0-12632 GCA_027790015.1 Cymbopogon flexuosus
CTTATTAAACCTAAGGTGAGCCTGTGTTTTATGTATGTGGAAATGATATAACTGAAAACATATTGCTAGCTAATGTTAATCGTAATTTGTCTGTAGAGAACAATTTAAGGATGTTGTAAACTTTGGAAGGACATCTTCCAAGACTTCCATGGCATCTATAGTATATGGGGTCTGCGTTCATCATATGCAAGGCCCATTTTCGAGTGTGAAACTATAAAAACCCAACATTTGGTTCGCCGACAACGTCACGATATTGTATAGCGAAGGCCATAATTCTTTGATCCAAAGTTTGATTGAGGCCCATGGCGAGTACTTGATTGAAATATTAAATGGGATTTTTAATGGTTCTAGTTCGACCTGCAACATATTTTTATAATATAAATTTATTTGAAGATACAAATGTGTGCATTATTTTTTTTTACGATGGGACTACTTTTCAAATGAAACTATTGGAGTCCTAGTAGAGCAACTCAAACAATAACAATACTAAATATGCGCCCCTACTTTGCTATTTTTGGGGTGTCATGTTTTGTGGACTCAACTCAAATATTAGCCCCCAAATCAAGGTCCTTTGCTTTTTTATGACATGTGGGATCATTAACATGATGCATGATGGGGTGGTGTTTGAGTATGCATCATGTGTATTACTAATTTTCAATGTTTTTAGGCGCTAGGCGGCATTTAGTTGGTAATTAATGCGCCTAGGCAAGCCTAGGTTCTCTTAGCATTTCCCTTGGCGACGTTGAGGAGATCAAAACAGAGGAGCAGAGGAGACATGGAGCTGAGGATACAGTGAGGCAGCCAGTCATGGAGCATAAGAGCCAAAGAGATAGTAAGATAGGAAGGGGAGGAGAGCTGCAGGGAGGAAACACCGAAGCGACTCACAAGCCTACCATTTATCCTTCCCGCGTGAGCCCCTTTCTTCCCCGTGCATGCCTACCAAATCTCACGCTTTCCCCTCCCTACGCACATCTTCCTGCCAATCCCCCGCTTCCGTCCGTGTGCGTGCATTCGCCCGCCAAAAATTGGGTTGTCCACGCGGTTCCTATGTCACCTCGTCTGTCTAGTTGCCGCGGTTTGCCTCCGCCTCACGTCTGGGCGACTGCGGAATTGAACGTGGTGATTTTTCTGGCAAGGGATGAAGACGTTGCCTGAGAGTTTGAAAAAAAATATAGATTTTAGCAACCGTTTTTTTAAGTACACAAAGGTTTCTCTTCAAAATTTTACATCGATTTATCCCTTTTATAGATTTATTAGACGAGGCATTTGAACCTTTCAAGCCCATTGGGCCAAATCTTTGCTTTCGAACAGGCCCGCCGCTTTCACAGGTCACGTAGCCCGCACGCACGCTGCCGTCGACCAACCAGCCCTACCCTACTTGACCTTCCTCTCCCTCAAAACCCTAACGAGCGGTGAGCCGCCTCTCTCGAGCGCCTCCCACTCTCTCCCCCTGCGCCGCCTGCGGCCTGCGCCCCACTCCCGCGCCATCGAAGTCCTCGACCTCAAGGTCGCCCTTCCCGTACCTTCTAGAACACCAGGGTCGCCAGCGCCGCCGTATCGGGCCGCTGGCCCATGGACAAGCTCCGCGTCCACCGCTGCACCGGCGGCGCGGTCGAGTGGTCCCCCTCCCCCATTGTCGCGCTCGCCGCCTCTCCTTGCGCATCCCAGGTCGCAGCCGCGCGTGAAGACGGCTCACTCGAGCTCTGGCTCGTCTCCCCGGGCTCCGTTGGGTGGCACAACCAGCTCGTACGCTTTCCCCCACACCTACCCTCCTCCCCATAGCCATGCCGTGTCCTGCGAGCAGACTGTGGATTGTCTCTGACCTGATTGGGGGTTTGCTTGGGTGCAGACTATACAGGGGAGCGCCGAGTCGAGGATCACATCACTGGTGTGGGGGCGGAGAGGAGTTGGAGCGACCGGCCGGCTGCTCTCATCCAGCGTTGATGGGTCGGTGTCCGAATGGGATCTCTTCCACCTGCAGCAAAAGGTGTCTCTCTTCTCATGCTTACATTCGATTTCTCGTGGAATTGGCAACTCTGGACTGCTAGATGCTGGGATAGTGGGATATACATAAAGCTGGGAATTGGTGTATAGGCAGGTTGTAGGTATGTTTGGGTAGTGAAATAATAGGCCTTAACCTATTAGGTGTATTGAATCACTAGAGATGCCACTCAGATTTCATATTAGTTTCACCATGTGATCTTCATGGGTCTCCTTATATCTTTTTCTTGTTGCAATGTAATATTCATTTTAGGTTCATGGATATAATTGTTAGTTTGTTGTACTGTTTTGCAGACTGTAATAGATACTGTTGGAGTTCCAATCTGGCAAATGGCCATCGAGCCTTCAGATGATGCTAAAAATACTGAAAATGATAGCTCAGAGTTTGCTATCAATGGCCATCCAAACCAAAATGACTCCAGTGACTCTGACTTAAGTAACATTGATGATGGTGACAACTCTGATGATGAAGATGGTTCTAGCAACACAAGATCTTCATATCATGTGAATGATTTCCAGCGACTGGCTCTTGCGTGTGATGATGGTTCTGTACGATTGTATAACGTGCCTGAATCAGGTGCATTGACTTACTATAGGTCTCTTCCAAGAGTGAGCGGTATGTCCTGCATAAATTCTGTTTTCCGTTATTGTGGGAATAAATTCAACTCTGGCAGTTATGTTTGTGCATCCTTACAGGGCGGACTCTGAGCGTGACGTGGAGTAGTAACGCTAAATTTGTGTTTTCTGGCAGCAGTGATGGGTATGTCTATATTTCCTTACTGGTCTAAGCAGGCTTCTGTTATTTACTGCGTATTCTTTCCCACGTACACAAATAGTCTGTTTCACATTTGTTTTGTTTCTATAATTATTTATCATACTCCCTCCATCCATGTATAGTTGGCGCGACTCAAAAAGTGCTAAGACCAAGGAGCAGGTTAATTACTGCACGTTTCTAGGAGCGTCTGTTCAGTTTCCGCCTCCGAATAATGTGTTTCACGCTGCTCCGTCACTCAGTGTGGGAGAGCATGCATGCAAATTCCCTTCGGTTTACAGGCATACGCATGCAAATCTTATGCCGCTTAACTGCCGCGTGCGTCATGCAGCCATCAACTCCCCACTGACACACTACTTTTTCTCGGTAAAATTTTCTCTCCCGCCGAACTATTGTTTTCCTCTTGGCGGTACGGAAAATATTTTGGCTGTGCTTATGCAAGGAAGAGATGCATACAGTGATACAGGCCCATTCTCAGCTCCCGCCATGAGAGAGTGAAAGATAGTCTAGTGGAACATGATCAGTTTGCCCGTCAGTGATAAATGTTTCACACAAAGCTGAGCAATGCACGCACAGCGAAGAGCCGAGACCCCTGTATAGGCGGAAACACACAAAAAAACGGTTGCGCCTACTATACGTGGACAGAGGGAGTACTTTCTAGTGGTGTGAGCTGGCATTCTCATGATTTCAAATTTTGGTATCTTCTTTTCCTGCAATTGGCAGTTTAATCAGATGCTGGGATTCAACATCTTTCCAAGAAATGTATCGTATTACTGCTGGATTGGGAGGGGCTGGTAGCTCACCTGAACTGTGCATCTGGACACTATTGTTTCTGAGGTGAGATAGAGTAACTATTTCTGTCTTCTGTGAACTTCCTTTTGCCCCCCTTTATTTTATAGAGCTCATTATTGTTGCTCCTGTATAGGTGTGGAACTATTGTTAGTGGAGATAGTACTGGGAGCGTACAGTTTTGGGATAGCCGCCATGGAACACTTCTGCAAGCTCACTCTTATCATAAAGGCGACGTGAATGCATTAACAACTGTGCCTAGTGAGAACAGGGTATTTTCTGCAGGGTCTGATGGGCAGGTTTGTAGCTTTACTAAAACCGCTATTAGGTTGACTAACTAATCTTGTGCAACCTGTACGTTTCTATGCACTACTGCTTTGTTTTTAAGTTAATTTGATTTGAAATTCCACTCAGTTTATTGATTTGTCAATGACTCCCTTTTAATTGGTGTACTTTCTGGCTAATGATATAGGTAATTTTGTACAAAATGTCAAATGATGAATTTGGTGCTACTAAAAATGTGGTCAAAGAGCAAGTTCACAAATGGGTCTATGTGGGATATGTGAGAGCTCACACTCATGATGTAAGGGCATTGACCATGGCTGTACCTATCTGTAGAGAAGGTATGGCAATATTTTAGTTGCTTGCATTTATTTGATCTTCCTGTACTGGTGCTTACACAGATTTTGCTGTTCTTTTGTCCTGTAGATACATTACCTGAGGAAAAGGCGGTGAAGATTCGCCGTCGCGAAAAACATGAATTCAGTTACCACAAATGGGCTCATCTTGGTGTTCCGATGCTTATATCTGGTGGTGATGACACCAAGTTGTTTGCATATTCGGCGAAAGAGTTTACTCAGTTTGCACCTCATAATTTCTGCCCTGCACCTCAACGCCCTTTGATAAAGTTGGCTAAGGATAGCACAGTCAATGGAGATTCTGTAATGCTTGTCCAGTCTCCAAACTGGTTGGATGTTTTACTTGTGACAGTTCAGAACAAGTTGACGACTCCAAGTACATCATCATCTGGAGGAGATGCTACAGTCCGGCAACTTGCTCGTTTGAAAAGCAAGGGGTCCAGAAAAATCATTTCTAGTGCCGCATCTGCCAATGGAATGCTTTTGGCCTATTCAGATGGTGTGAGACCCTGCCTCTTTGCACTAAGGCATAAGGATGGAAAGAAGTATACCCTTGACAAATTAGAGCTACCAAAAGGATTGCCCTGTTCACAGAGTATGCTGTTTACTGTTGACTCGTCCAATTTGATACTTGCTGGGCGTAATGGAAAAATTTATGTAAGTCACCTGCCATGTATTTTTACTCTTCTATCTTATGATCTTGTATAAAAAACATGTGTAGTGTACGTGCTAGAGAAAGCAGGACATGTCAGGGTGTCCATATGTTCAATTTAAAAATGTTACATGTCTTTACATTTGAAATCAGCAGTTCTGCACTTGAGCTACTGAGACATGAAACCATCCTTTTGATCCTACCTACTAATAGGACAATGTCTGTTAATTACATGATTAAAAATACTTATTTTGAACATTGCGTTATGTAGTAAGTCACCAGGTGTTTGGCTGGATATTGGTTTGCACTGTGGTTTAGTCATTATATTGTAAGATCATGATGAGGCGAGTAACCATGCCAAGATCATTTCTTTTTTTTTAAAAAAAAAATTGTCTTCCTACTGCATCTTATTGTTGTTATTAACACTTGATTCTCCATCTGTTCTGCAACGTTCAGATCATTGACATTGCAACAAGAGAAATTTCAAATGTATTTCACCCTACAAGAAAGGCAGATGGAGCAAAAATCTCAAGAGAATCACCTGTGACAAAGATGTTCCTGAGTGCAGACGGGCAATGGCTGGCTGCAGTTAGCTGTTATGGGGATATTTATGTATTTAACCTTGAGGTGCAAAGGTATGCTCCAATTTGCGACTTTCCCACTTGTGTTGCATACGCCTTTTTTTTTGTTATCTGCAGTAGATGTAAATGCTGTCGTCACAAATTCCCCCCCTATATTTGCAGGCAACACTGGTTCATATCCCGAATGAACGGTGGTTCTGTTACATCTGGTGGTTTTTGCCCCAAGAACAACACACTTGTAATAACTACATCTAAAAACGAGGTGTATGTATTTGATGTGGAAGCAAAACAACTAGGTGAATGGTCCAAGCGATATACGCACCAGTTGCCCAGAAGTTTCCAGGAATTTCCTGGAGAGGTCATTGGCCTATCATTTCCTCCGCAAAGCTCATCATCAGTTGTTGTATACAGTACCAGGTAACCTCTCTGAAATATTTGTTTCTGCTATCTTAAATATCATGATGGCTGGCCCTTCTGAGCTACATATCCCTAGCCCGGGCTTCCTACTGTGGAAGGTTATCTTTTTTTGCACAGAGGGAGTGAGGGACCACCCTGAATTTCATTACTTAGCAATGATGGGCAAACCAGCAGCACAGAGATAAAACACCACTGCACCAAAGCATACAGGGGTCTACATGCAAAGCACGGGCACTATACTTCCAACCCATAATGCCAAAAGGCCAGCCCAATAGCAACACAATCCCCTATAAATTAACTTGTCTCTGGAAGATCATCTGTATCTGATTTGCCTGTTTAAAGAAATCATGAGATCTGTTGTACAGTATGTTCCCTAAATGTTAAACCCATTACTTTTCAGGGCTATGTGCTACATTGATTTTGGATTGCCAGTTGTTGAGGATGTTGACTTGCCAAATGGACCAGCTGTACCAGCAGAGAAGTTGGACTCCAAAAAGAGTACAAAAAGGCAAAAGCGTAAGGCCCATGATGAAGATTCTAAACAAGCGAAAAGGAATAACTTCAACTTCTTTGCGTTTAAAGAACCAGTGCTCTTTGTTGGACACCTACTGGACAGTTCAATTTTAATAGTAGAGAAGCGTTGGATGGATGTTGTCGAAGGTTTCAGCGCACCGGTTCACAGACATATATATGGCACATGATTCTTGCTAACATGAACCTTTGGCGCTTGTGACAAGCAGACCATTGTTTTTGTTTTTGCCCAAGTAATGCCAAGCTTCTGTCCTCAAGCATCCTCAAGCATGTTACCGGTTGGAAGGGCTCCAAAGATTTTGCAGCACAAAGTGGCAGCTGCACCTAAGCTTTAGAATCAGGGATCGTGGCGATAGTGTATTGTTTTTGTTCTGGAGTAATGTAGTGGACTCCCTGCGCCAGTTTGTCATACCTTGTCACTGCGCAAAATTTTGTCACATGTAAACACTGTATTATCGCTTCTGTTATTGTTAAGATATCTGCTGTTCGCCTCAGGTAGCGTGTTGTCTGTATATAAGCCCATTGAACGGCCCGAACTGTTGGGTTGGTCTGGCTGATAAATTAGAAAATCTAGTGCTCCCTAAAAATTTATTTTCAGCGTGCAACAGTGCTGCTTTGGTTGATGATCTCTTTCACACTGAACAGCATTGTTGCTTAACGTTCTTTTGTTCTATCGAGTGACCGAGTGACATTAAAATGCCGAAATTTAAAATATAAACGGCACGTATATATGTATGCAAGCAGCTCTTATGGTCATTCAAGTGACCAAGTGACATTGAAATGCCTTTATCTCGAAGCTGGCGGCCGGAGCAGCTTCTTATCGTCGACGAATCACCTCGCTGTCCGCCTCTACGCCTCTACGGAAAATATTCAGAGGGTGTGGCAAAACCGCAAAAGACGAAGGCTTTGCGGATGTACAGGCGCATGCTTCATGCTTGGCTTGATCTGCTGACTCTGGTCGGAGTCGGAGTCGGACGTGGCAGACTCTCGCTGGCGGAAACTCACAGTATTAGATTGGCCGAACATTATTGTCAGATCATTTGAAGGAAGAGTCCTTTTGATTTAAATACTTTATAATCGATCCTATTCTAAACCATACTGAAAAGTCCCCTTTTTTTCTTTAATCGTATTCTAAACCTTGTACTGGCAAATCTTTTTTTTTCTTTTCATTTTAAACATCGCCGAAGCAACATCATTGAACTATGACCGCGGGAAATGTACGTACTCCCTCCATCCATACTCGAAAAGGTTGTCGTTTTGGACAAGGTTTTGGTCAAACATTAGGAACATAAATTATAAATAACTTTTAAATTGTTGAATTTAGAGACGTAAAAATTATATAAATAGATTTGTCTTGAAAAATACTTTTAAAAATATACATATATTATTTTTTGATAAATATTTTTATAAAAATAAGAGGTCAAAGTTGTACTTTAAAGACCGTATCACTTTCCAAAACGACAACCTTTTCGAGTATGGAGGGAGTATTTAACAAAGGTCTATAATTGGCTTCCCACTACCAATTGAAGCACCAGATTCTCATCAATTGAAGCACCGTCACATCACTAAAAAAAGTTTTTTTTCAAAAAAAATCATGATTGCAACCAAATTAATGACTACGCTCGATAATTTGTACAAGTCATGCCATTATTATACAAAATTCAAATGGCCAATATTTTCACGTGCGCTGTCTGGTAAAAGAGAATTATTTCCTTGCCCTAACAAAGTGGTGCTTGTTTCTTGCTCTTTTTTTTTTTTTCTGAAACGTGCTTATTTGGCCGTAAAACAACTTTTCTTTGGTTTCTTAACCCTTAAAGAAAACTCATTTTAGGGCCAAATAAGCAAGTTCGAGAGAAAAAAAACCAAGAAACTAAGACACTTTTTCTAGGGCCAACAAAATAATTTCCTCTTGATAAAAAAAGAAACTGGGTAATGATGGCCAATCTTCATAGATGCATCAATTCACGAAAGCAAACTGCACAAATAGAATTAACAATTTAACACAGGGCAAGAGTTGCCATCTGTTAATACTGCAGGCATGAACATAGGCCAGCATGCTCAGCACTCGACTATCATTGGGAAAACAACCTCTGGCAGCAGGAACATTGAAAGATGACTTACATGATAAAACTCGCAGATGCATTATGCTCACAACCAAACCTCACGCCCAGGGAAAAAATAACAGACCTCACACGTAACTGAACTGCTTCCAACATAAAATGCTCAGATAACTTATATTTTCCCCTGGTATTGATAAGGCATGCATTGAAGGAAACACCAGAAGTCCGCTTGCACTCAGTTTCCTCGGCCTCGGCCACCCATTCTCCCCCTTCCACGGCCACCATATCCCCTTCCACCAGGAGCACCACCGCCTCTGCCTCCTTCATAGCCACCGCCCCTGCCACCTTCGTAGCCACCGCCCCTGCCTCCTCCATAGCCACCGCCCCTGCCACCTTCGTATCCACCGCCCCTGCCACCTTCGTATCCTGCAAGCCAAGTTAAAAATTTGAACCAATTTAATAACTGAGCGATTATGGTTGTGCTGGGTGAATATAATATTTATGCAGAGCACACAAGGTGTTTTCAAAAAATATATCATTACTATTATAATATTTTGGCAGTAAAACAGGTGTAAATTTTGGATGCAACAGTACTTCAAAGTTGTCCACAAATAATTTGAAAATATAAAATTTTAATATTAATTATGTCTCACACATTCTAATAGAAAATGTATGGGCAATCAAATTTAGCACTGTACCAAGTCCAAAACTACAGTTACCAATTCAGCATAACAAGAGAAGGTAAATGCAATGAGAATCATGAGTCCAAGTTTCAGTACTCAATTTAAAAGCATATGTATGATATGCAGCCATACCTCCACGGTAACCCCAATTGCCTCTTCCTCGCATACCACCACCTCTCCCTCGGTTATATCCACCATTTTCTGGGCAACATATCAACATATGTCATTGGCTACACAAGATCAAGGATATCTGTACAAAAACACTGTTCAGTACCTTGATAGTTTCCATATCTGCCTTGGTTGTAGCCATACCCACCACCATACCCACCTTGATTGTCATAGCCACCATATCCACCTTGATTGTCATAATACCCACCGCCTTGGTTATAGCCACCTTGGTTGTTTCCATAGCCACCATAACCACCATAGCCACCTCTACCCCAACCCCTTCCACGCCCACGGCCCCTCCCTCTTCCTCGACCCCGTGCATACGAGTCTAACAGAGCAACAACTATCAGATGCTAGATAATCAACAGAAATACCACAATCAGTGTGAATAGTCACAGCCATACCTTCATACTCCAGCTGCTGGAATTGTTGTCCTGGTGGTCTGCGAGGTTGGCGTTGCGGTGGTGGTGCCTGCTGTTGCCTGGGTTGTTCAACATACACTGGAGCTTGGTACCTATACAAAGAATATTAACACTTGATTTATATACAGTGCAAAATTACTTTTTATATCTTGCAAAAGAAACTCATTCCTGGCACTTTAACACTGAAGAATTAACAAAGACACATCTGACTCACCCAGGAGTTTGTTTGTCCAGCTCTCTGGGGGACAAAGTAATTGATATCATAGAAACATGCCGAGTCATCTCCAATCTGAAAATGGGGAAGCCTTTATAAAGTTAGGAACATGAATTGCACAAAAAAAATGGATAAGGAAGAATCTAGAGCGAGTAGAAACTTTACGGGACAAGGCCTTCTTCTATGGGTTCCCAGACATCAGTGATGCTGACAGAACTGATGCTGGTATCCTGGTGTAACCCAGGGATCCTTTTCTGTTTCAAAGAAAGTTTGTCATATATGGTCGACTGGTTGGCCAAAAATGCAACAACAATAGAGAGCGGGCAAGAGTATTACCTTGATAATCTCTGCAACAGCAACAGATTTATTGATTGCCTGTCCCATGGCCTTCAAAACAATCTCTTTAACTCTCCTTTCCTGATGATTATATAATAAGAAAACAGGAAACATGAGCTTATAAACAAGGAATTAAAAGAAAACTAAATAGTTGTAAATAGGCAATAGTTCATGTTAAACTATTATTCATCGTAAATGTATAATGCATAGAAACAAACACAATCAGTAGCCCATCAATACCCTTCCCATATGCCAAATTTGTGGTACATTGGTACTGTGGTACATCAATCACCGCAGTTGGGGTAGGCATATACAAATCTAACACATCAAAAACCCACAAAACTTGGATGTCTGAATCCACCTCTAAGGCCAAGCGGCCGAAAACCAACAGACCTGGCAGCCGTTCCATCAAAACAAAAAACTCCGACTCGAATCGACAGAGACGGGACTCGAACGGTACAGCGCATCCTATCCCAAATACAATACGATACGACGGCGATGGCGAGGATAGGCCCAGGCACCTGGAGAAGGGAGGTAGCGTAGGAGATATAGTTGCGGATGAGGCCCTGCGCGGTGATGCGGATCTCGTTCTCCTCGATGGCCGACTCGTTCCGCGGCCGCTCCACCCTCTGGTACCGGTCCATCTCGGCCGCGGGCGCCGCCGCTCGTCGCCCGGCGGGTTGCGGGGATAGGGGATTCGGATGGGACTCGAAGTATGGGGGCGGTTGCGGCGGCAGGGTACGGGAGGTTGCGGCGAGAGGGGGCTAAAACCCTAGGCGGAGCCAACGATTCGGGGCTTTCACGAAATAAGGCTTTTATTTTCTTTGGGAGAGGAAAAATAGGAAGGGGCGTCTGATGTGTGAGAGTTCGATCTGGGATTCTGCTGGACTTCCTTGCTCACGTTTCGGGCCGTTTCCAGGGCTGTGGCCGTAGGTTCTACGAATCTAAAATTGTGGCCATGGGCTTTATGACCTTTTTATTTCATTATATCTATGTTTTTTATCCTCATTATATCTATTTATTTCTATATAAGAGAGATTGTCTACATTATTATTTATCACGGACAGAAGAAGTTTATTTAGGAAAACCTTTCTTAGAAAAACAAAGAATATTTAAAATATAGCAATATCTATCTCTATACCTATCTCTAAAGAGGCAAAATTTCTGGTGGCAAAAGAATTTCAATCTATCCGTGTCCGTATCCAAATCTACGTACTTCTCCGTAACAAATACGATAACACAACACCCCGGACAGATTTTTGACGTCCAATTGTTTCATTCCCGTTGATTCTAGAAGGATTATGCCATGAGACCACTTACATTGGCTTCCTTATCAAGTTAGATTTTCAACCATATATGAATCACTAAAAACGGAGCCCTTACGCGTTCATAAGACCAGTTTGATTACAGACTGGTACTGGAAACCGAGACAGAATTGAAATCATATTAGATTGGATCTCCAGCTCTTGTTATATGTCCTTGTTGGTCTTCCTCTTCTCCAATTCTTTCTCTAAGTTCTCCTTAATGTTCTCCAATGTTCCTAAGCAATACAACATCATTAGATAGTAATTTATTCTTAAAAGTATAAAAAACATCACTTAAGAATCAGATCATCACCTGTAAATGTAGTTGGCGGATTCGAGTTCGGTCATTTGACCTTGCATATTAGCTGGAGTATCACCTGGTGAAGGAGTGATGTCCTCATCAAGAGGATTCACGAGTGCCCACCAGCACATCGAGCGGATCCGCGAGCATCAATGATACATCAAGCAGATATGCGAGCTCCGCGGCAGATCGAGGCAAATGTAATGGCGGCAGACCGGACCAAGAGATGGACGGGCTGATCCAATGGTACATGTGATCTACCGAGAAAGTAGGCATCGGCGAGCGGCGGCGGCCCGTGGATGGGCTTGACGTGCTTATTCATGTTTGTTTCCTCGATGCCTGACTCAGAAAAGGTTATAATAATCCGAGACGGTTGCGATGCCCGTCTCGGTTGATCGGTTTGGTTTTGCCTGTCTCAATAAAATTTGCTATAGTAGTGCATTTGTTCATTCCGTTGCAACGCACGGACATTTTGCTAGTATATCATCATGTTATAAGGAGAAACTGTTTTCATCTATTGTATGTATACACATCTCGTATAGCTCCAAATCTCAAGCCTAACCTATAAAGGATGACCACATCAACAGATGCTTGGTAAGAGGTGTGAAACAGATGCGCAATGGACGTCCAACATTCCTATAGGCGGAGTTGAGCATAAACTTCTTTCTTGTGTCTTTCTTCTTTCTTCTAAAGATTAAGAAAAATTGATATGAACCGTCCCAACTCAATACTGGTAATCAGCTTGAGGGGCAGAATCATTCTC
>JAKNSH010457066.1:0-24915 GCA_027790015.1 Cymbopogon flexuosus
TGGAGCCTCTCTCCCCCCCCCTCTGCCCTTGCGATGTTGTTGGCCGCAACAGGTTCAGAGGACGCAAGATGATTCCATCCCACAGTTAACAGTAGTAAACCACGATGAGGAAACGCTAAGCTAAACTCAACCTGGAGCAAAGTGTTTCCATAGCCACGGGGCCAAAATATTAGAGGCTTGGACAGGTCGACACGTGCTGTTAACAGGCTATGTTTACACCATTATACACCATCCATACCAACGCCTAGAGGTCAGCAGAGAGGCAGCATGATGATCTAGTTTTCATGTCATGCAGCTTGTGTCCTGACGTGCAGTTAACAGGCTATATTTACGCCTTTGTACACCATCCATACCAACGCCTACATGCTCATCCAGTCCTTCTCTTCTTCCTTCCACTAGTTTTTGATTCACTCCCTGCAGAGCAAAGAACAAGTTGCATGACATGAAAACTAGATAGGAGTTCTCTCAAAACATGTAAAGCATACTCTTGTGGACAACCAAATACACCAATGAGAGATTCAGAACAGACATTTGAGCATTGTCGGCGAATCTAGACCAATGACGCCTGCGATCGAACCATCCTACAAGAGTAAGGCACATTTAGTGAGACTTTTAGTATAGGAAAGGCATTGGAGAAAAACACATTGCACAAAATCAGAATATGTCATGATAATTCACCACTTAGTGCAACGGAAAGTTAACATGCTAAACTTAAGATATCATATATTACCTATACCTTTATTAACCTTTCAGTTAAGATATAAGCATAGTATATGTGTTCTTATACCACAAAGTAGCTAAGATTGAACAACATAACAAAAAGAGAAAACAAACAAACCGTTCCATAAACAAGGTTTTGATATCCTTCATCCAACTTGGGTACAATCACGCGACCTGAAATAAAATTTCCATTTCTTTAGCGCAATGAGTATTTGGAATCAAGCAGCAGAGTCAAACAATCAAAGATTGTTGGGAAAAGAAAACCAAAGACATGCCTGATCTGCTTCTTTTAAGATTGAGATCTTCAACTGAGGTTATAGACCATGATGTGTCCTTACCACAAGTAGGAGGGGAACGATGGACCTAATGTGAGTCAGGAACATTGCAATAAATAAAAGATATAAATATCAGTCTCAATACAATTCGTCCTCAATTATAACGATGGGCCTAATGTGATTCAGGATCAATTTATCAAGACTCAGCTAAGCAAACAAATAATTATATTGGAACCCATTTCTGATTCCACATGGAATCAAATTGATCCTCAATACAATTCATCCAGTCCAATTCCACAAACCAAATGTGTTATATAGATCTATACCACATCATCAAGTTACAACATATAATTGCCAATGCCTGCAATCATGGAATTTCTGAAGTTCATCACAACAAAATGAATGAACAATTGCACTTACATATGAAACTAAGTTCCTGTTCACTGGAGATCTTGTAGCAGTCTGACACTTCTCTTGTGGAGATATTTGCTTCTGTGGCCGGTCTACAGGCTGCTTTCCAAAACACACATCAATCAACTTCTGATTGTTCTCAGCCTATATCGAATTATGGAAAGAAAAAACCAGAATTTTCTTCTGTTTTTATTAACATTAAGAAAAAAGAATATAATTAAAATGGAATTGGCAATATTAGTTAGCATGAGTAAACATAAATAGGATAACAAATGGGAAGATAGGCTGAAATACGTTAAATAGGAACCTGTCATCATGAGTAAACAACAAATAGGATAACAAACCATTGACAATATAAAATACTGCAAGATGCCTATTAGTTAGCATCCTTGAGATCCTGTGGACAGCAATCGAGACTTGCACATCTGAATAAGCTGAAGCTTGCATTAATTGATCCAATACTACCTTTTTATTTGAAGCTACGTGCTGATTTTGCCTCCAGGAAACTTGACTCTTCAAAGAAGCCACTGGAGTCTTTTTACGATCTAAATTACAAAAAAAAAAAAAAAAAAAAAGAAGACACTATTAGAAACACCAGCAAAATGATGTATTTGTAGGATTAAATATCTAACATAATTACATGTGCATGTTGCTGGAGTACTGGGTACCGATTCACTGACTACATTATTAGTACATTCCACTGCAAGAGCTAAAGAAACATCGGTAGCAATGTCATCATGGCCTCTTTCTCTTGAAGGGCTGCCCGTAACCAAGCCTATTTCCATATTATTCACCTCTTTTGATGTAGCTGTATATCTCTCATTGTCATCATTTGAAGCAGCAGCGTCTTCATTTGTTGGAATATCACCATTACAGGTGTATCCCTCCAATACTGGTGTTCCATTTGACATTTCATCATCCACTGCTGCTTTCTCAGTCAATGACATGTGCTCAGTCTCTTTACAGTAAACACGAACCTCCAATGAAGCTACTGGAGTTCTCTGATCGCCTAAATTAAGGGGACACAAATACTCTCTAAGAAACATCACTGAAATGAAATATTTGTAGGAGAGAATCTAAATAATCTCTTCTACACTTACCTGTGGCAGCTTTACTTGAGGCAGCAGGATTTTCATCTGTTGCAATATCACCATCACAAGTATATTCTTCAAATCTGGGTTTTCCATTTAATAAATGTGATGATTTTTGAAACACAGCATCATCGTGTGAGAAACTTTTAAAAATGCCATCAAATTTGCTAATCAAATATGTTCCTTCTAAATGCAAATGTTTCCCCCGCTCAAATTGATCCAAGTAAAATTGAGTGGAGTCCTCTCCAGAATTGCTGGCGTTAGGAGCTGTGTCTGTGTTCGTCAGCTTGGGATACAGCAGCTTGCAACGTTGCCACCAGTCTGGAAATTCATGCAGGAATTTTTCACAGACCTGCATGCATGGTTTGCAGTCAGGACCAAGGCATTTGTAAGAGCAATGCATGTCTGAATGATCCTTTTGGACATGCATTTTGGTACATGATATTTTCTAGACAGAAGATATTGCTCGAATCTAGAATAATTATCTGCCAGAGGAACACAGGAATAGAATCACAGGATAGATGGAGAAAACAAATGATATCATGTGCTCTCGATAATGCATTCACTTAAAAAGTTGTCCAAATAGACAATCAATCGGTACCTAAAACAAGAAACAGAAAGCAGGATGTGCATACCGTTTTTGAATATCCATTGCGAAATGTATGTGAAAGATTGTGGGAACCATGGATGTTAAGTATGGCTCCATCCTCAGTCTCAAGAACATTAGGCTCAAGACGCTTCGCAATAGGTGCAGGAGGGTATTCCTGAAGTATTTGATTCCTGTCAGAGCAGGCAATAGATGATTATTTTTATCAGCGAAAGAATCCATAGCTCTTTCAAGAGGAAAAGCAGCCTACTTCAGAACACCGTAATCATGCTTAAATACACAAGCAGCATGATATATAGAAGTTTCACCATGATTCAGTCAAGGTGTCAACCACCCTAATATGTAAAGAACGAATCACAGGACAAAAGGCATAAACATTGGATTTTTGGATCAATTTGACAAAAGCATGTGGTTAATAAGTTCTGAGAAAATTAAACTAGCCTATTCTTTAGGAGTGCATGCCATCAACTCAATCTAGGTATCAATTTGGAATTTCAAATTTGAAGCATACCCAGGAGGACTCCTCAACAATAAGATCGAACCCCTAGAAAAACAAACGAAACTTTTTTTTTTTGAAAAAAAAACCCCCGAAACTAGCCAACCATTCAAGCCCGGACCTTCAGAGAAGGCTCCTCTAGTTTTCCGTTCCCCTCTGAAGAAATGCTTACCGATAAAATGTCCCAGCGACAGCGATCTTCTGGTCGTCCCCTTCCACGTTTGCCAGCCACCACTCGTCCAGCGTGAACTAGAAACCCGAAATGCAGGCGACCACGCATGCGCGCGGCACCAAATCGCGTCAGGGCACAAGCGGCTCAGCCAGTAAAGGGTAAAAGAAAAGGGGGGGAAAGGAAAACAATCGACACGCGCCCTAGCAGCATAGGGCGGGCGACGGGCGTACGTACGCAGGGGCGGGAGACGGCGGCTGCATCGTCGCCGTCGTCGGCAGCGGCGGGGAACGCGCTGCCGGAGGAAGGGCTGAGCGGCGGCGGCGGCGTGCCGCGGCGGCGAGGGCTCCCCGCCGGGGTTGGGGGCTCCATTTCGATTGGATGCTCTCTCTCTCTCTCTCCCGTTTGGGAGGTCTGGCAGAAGAGGAGTGAGGAACTGAGGGGACGAGCACGGGAGGGGGGGTTTTTTTTTTAGACGGACACGGAAAGTCGCGAGATGAAGCGGGGTCTTTTTCTTTTCTTTTCTTTTTCTTTTCAACGCAGCGCCGGGAGTAGGCCGTAGCGGCGTTGAGGGTGGGACCTGGAAGTCAGGAAGAAAAGGATTCGGAAAAAAGGCTCCAAGATGACACTCGGTTTCACGTTTCTTCAAAAACAAAAACGACATGATATCGCCAAGAACAAGAACAATGTAAAAAATAATAGCATACAATCGAAACTACATAAACATCAAATGAAATCATAGAACATGACACTAGCTATTCAAGTATAGAACTTGCTCTATTTCGGTACAAATGAAAACAATTAAGACAATAAGGCAGGGATATTTTTCTTTTGACAACTATAAGGCAGGGACATTATTTTAACCATGTCCATAATACATAGTCCCATACATTCGCATCACTTCAGTTGTAAAATCTAATCACTTATTTGGATGTACTCCCTCCGTCCCGTAATAGATATCGTTCTAGCACTCTGTTCTAAGTGTCTAGGTTCAAAAGGAGCATCCTGACAATACTCCTGTCTAGGTGCAGCCAATAAATGATGCACCGCATTGAATGCTAGAACGTCCATTGTATTGAGACAGAGGGAGTATGTGAGTTAGGTTAAGGATTCAAGTGGATGCACATGTTTTTTAATGAAAAATAGATAGAAATAGAAAGACAAGTTTTCTTGAGACTATAGAGCAGTAGAGCCTCAACCCAACTTAGCTCTATACAGTTAGGGAAGCAGACTGTGACACGACTAAAGTATGGGTGTGTGGTGCTTGACAACTTGGTCTGTTGCACGAGGCCCAGGCTCCTATGGTGTGTGACGTCTAGAGAAGCAATATTTTACCGTAGATGACCTCTTTTTCTAGAGACAATGGTACGTAGAAATATGGTAACATGCTTCTATGTATCGTCTTCGTTATCATTTTTTATTTTAGAGCATCTCCAAGAGATGTGCTATCCTTGTTATGTAGCAAGTTAACTATTTCTGAAATCTCGTATGCTAAATATGCCTTACATATGCCGCTAGCTATCTAGCCTTGCAATAGTAGAAAGACTGTTGGATTTTTCTATTTTTTTACAAAGTTTTCTATTTTAGAGATTGGCTAAATGATAGGCTTAGCTATTTATTTTTACCATCTCTCTTGGAGATGCTCTTAGTACTTCTACGTTTATGATATTTATAGTTTATCATTTTTGTTTTGATTAAAACCATAATAAAATCTAGAAAATAAGCATCAATAACCGAATTTCTTTTCATTTCACTTCATCACTGCTTTGGAAGTGACAAAGTGAGAACCGGCGGTCGGCAAGTTTGCAATAGAGAGCACACAAAACGTTTTGAGATGAATCGACTGCACGATCGCACCTTATTGGCTTTTAGTGACCCTATTCATTTTGCTGAAAAAACTAGGGTGAAAGTATGATTCGCTGATTGTTGTGAGAGGAAAATATTATATCATAGCTGATAAGTACAAGTGAATAGGACGACGACGTGAGGTGGTGAGAGGAGGTAACACGATTGTTTAGAGAAGGAAGATGGGACAGTGCCAGCTGAGGCAGCGCCTCCACCATCGGTTTCAAGACCAAGACATATTAATGACTTAATGAACAGTTCCTATGTGCTTTCGATATGTTTATGCAGTTCAGGTGGCTACCTCTGTCACGAGAAGGCTCGGAGGACCGGCGAGGCGGAAGCAGGCGACCTCCGCCCTATGAGTACTATCTCGCCGGCACAGCGAAACGCCAAGGATCGGCCTGCAGGCGGTGGAGGCTCACACATTCGCCGCACCACAGCAGGGGTCCGAGCAGAGGAGAGTCGAGATGGAAGCCGTCTCCAAGCGCGAAGGCGATCCTGAACGGGCGCGCACCGCTGGCAGTTAAGAGACAACGGACTGGGCCGCGACTTGGAAGGAGTAAGCAGGCCGAGATGAGCCGGTGGGCCGACGGCCCACTACCCCGAACGGAGCGCTAGAAAGGGACAAGTAGTGGTGGATTCAGGTTACAGGTTCAAGTTCACCTTCTTTCCTCTTTCTCACGCAATACATAGGAGAGGCGCTGCAGCGGCACTCTCAGCACGTTACATGGGCCACGGAAAATAACAAGTAAAGGTAGATGGGCCGTCGTCGAAGATAGTTGCTTCAGGCCCAGTCCAGACCATACACTCTTGAGTTGGGTTTCTTCCTTCTCTTTTCAGCTGCTCCTCCACGATCAGGCTGATGATCAGCTTCAGGGTATTCAGACGAACTGGCGCTGGTGACATGTTCTCTCCTGCTAGACTCCTGAAAGAACAGGTCAATCGCACGCAGTAGTCTCTGCTGCTCCGCTTGAACCGTGCCAGAGTTTGTGCACTGGTTCAGCATCAGGGCAAAGAGCGATGCGAGCACGTCATTGGTACTTCTCGCTACTTTTTCAACCCATTGTTCTGGCAATGGTGCTTTGGAGCTTCCCTCGTAGACCTGTCTTCTGCACACCTGCACACGATACGTATAAACATATAATGTATTAAATTAAACAAAATCAGATACACCACGGCAGGAGAATTCAAAAGGTGAACTAACACATGAGAACTTGATCCTGTAAAAATATTTGGACATAAGTATGTCTTTACAATGCCATGTTCTATACTTTGTAGGGCTACAAAGTGATTTGCACAAACCTGGAACAAGTTATGTAGATCAACAATGTGGTCTTGACTGAGATACTTCCTAGCCATGAGCTCACTGAAGAGATTGACGATTTCTGCAGTAACATTCCTAGCAGAAAGATTAGCCACGATGCCAGATATCAGATGGCCATCAAACAACGATGTCAGCCAATCTGGCACTTGGCTCAGCCTGAGCAACGAAACAGCTATATTCGCAGCAAACTTCTGCTGACTGGTGAAAGATTTGGACGTCAAACCAGGAGCAGTCAAGGCCACAACAAATTCCTCCATTATTAGCCTGAACCATTTAGATTCTCTGACTGCCACCTTCTCTTGGCTTCCAAATTTCTCCCATCCTAAAATCACGGAGAGACAGGCACTGCAATTTCCAGCAACTCTACTGTCTTCACTGAACACCAAACCCTCTGTAACTGCAATAATGGACTTCAAATATCTCATAGAGCATCTTAACTCAGCATTAATACATGACCTTTGATCTGAAATTCGTGTGAGCAACTCCAACAGGCATTGTGAAGCAATAAGTTTAATAGAAGGTGAACCAAAGTGCATGAGACGGCATAAATCATGGCATGGAATGCCGAGAACAGAAAAGGACTGGACATCATCTGAATGCTGAAGGAAATCCTGCCAGTCAATACTTGCCTCTAGAATGGTATGCAAACTGAAAACGAAGAATACAATTAGTGCCTCTAGAATATTCAAACTGAAAACACAGGTTACAATTAGTGCCTATAGAGTGTTATGGAAATTGGAAAGTGAAAATGCAGATGCAGGCCACAATTAGTGCAGACCCAAGCAAATAAAACGAAGCATGCAAGCAACAACTTCATACCTTCTTAGAGAGAAGAACACCAATAGAAGTACAAGAATCAGGAATTCTCCAAAGGTTGTCTCCTGATTGTGTTGAAATAATGATGGGCCTTTAACA
Source organism: Cymbopogon flexuosus (assembly GCA_027790015.1). NCBI lineage: Eukaryota > Viridiplantae > Streptophyta > Magnoliopsida > Poales > Poaceae > Cymbopogon > Cymbopogon flexuosus. Next base: position 7,854 of record JAKNSH010457066.1, read on the forward strand.
CATGCTTTGTTTACTACGCCATCCATTAAAGAAACCAAAGACCTGTTCAAGATTATGGCTTTTGCAGGCTCAATAAGAAATTCCCTTGATGAATGATGCAAAACAAGGCATAGTATCCCAACTACTACCTTGTGTTCTTGGTCACTAGATGTATAATCAATACCCGAACTGACAAATTCCAATAACTGCAAACAAAAGTAATTTCTGAATCAGATAAAATATATATCTAATCAGCAATGATACAGATTGAAATACAAGCTAGCAATGCATCCTTTTTGGAAAGCTGCACTGGCCTAAACAGACAGCTAAGTGTTAATGATGTGCGATTCCTGCCAAGTAATCCAAACAAAGGCAATATTTACAACACTACCTGTACTGCACTGGATTTTTTTTTCTCAACACACAGGAGAGCTATCATTATATTAAGAAGAAAAATGGGACAACATGAAGTGACAAGCACAAACACTGGCTCTCCTCCTTAGAGGGGCTGTCTACATGACACTGGCACTTCGTGATATCCACAGGTTTAGCCAAATAGGCATCCCATGAAGCTATTAAGAGCCAGCAAATAATAATATTACTTGAATGTAACTTATACTAGTAAGGTTCAACTCAAATACACAGAATAAGAGTACCTTTAGAGCAAGAGGAAGCCATTCATCTTCCAGGCCTAATGTTGATGCATTTGCTGAACGTAAGATGTTAAAGATCAAATAGGAACAAACTGTTCTGCTCCTTGAAGAGTAAGGTAAGCAATATATGCCATGGAATGCACCGACAATACCACATGATATAAACTGATTGGAAGAACACGGAGAGATCAAGAGGATTTCAGCGACAACACTGACAACTGAAAATACCTCATCTTCTGTACCCTCCTTTACCATCTGGTCTAGCAATGACACCAGCAAAGACGCAATGGTGGTTTCTCCAGAAAGTACAAGCTCGGCAATCATTTGTATGTCCACCAACTGACTGCTGTTTGAGAGCATGACAGTTTCATCTTCACAGAAAGTTTTACAAAAGTTTAGCATCTGGAAGGCTAGTGGTTCCATAATTTCTTGCTTCTGAAAGAGCCATTTTATTGCTACTGGATGGACTCGGATCACAAGCAAATCCCAGACCTTATGTATGATTAAGTGGAATAGTGTATTCTCGGCTTCTGGGCTATGTGGAACACTGCAGCTATAGGAAATGCCTCTGACAAAGGCATAAAGATGGACCAGAAGCGTAAGCATAATGGAACCATTAATTTCATATGGGAAGTTCCCACCATTGAGGAGGATGTATTGCTCAACAGAAGCCAGAATTTGGTTGTTAGCACAGAGCCTGAATAGTGAAAACAATAGCCATATTAACATGTTTCTCTAATAAGGTGTAAATGGTGAATTAAAAGCAGCAGCTAATGAGTACCTTTCATTGTAGAATGAACATGCATACAATATAGAAAGAATAGCACATTGGCATGATGCCAAGTTGAAGTCTTGTGTGCTACATTGCCCAAGTAAATACATCATTTCTGTAGGGTCTGATGGCAGATAAATGTGTGCATCTCGAATTGTTTCCCCATAATTACATCCCAAAACCCTGTCAACAATCGAACTAGTGACCAAATATACTACTGATTTTACATGATCAGTAGGAAATAAGCCCATGAATCCAAATGACAAGCTAAACCATGATGATGATGCTAGCAATTCAGCAAACTTTAACGGTTTTTTGTCAGATGCCCTTGACAAAATAATTTGGAAAATCTGAAGGATCTCTGCCAATGTTTCTTCATCATTACCATCAACCACAGCGCTTTCAAGCCATTGCAGTAAAGTCGTTCCACAAGTTCCAATTATGCTATCCTCAAGATCCTTCGTGCTAGCAATATTGTATTTGGTCCCTTCAAGGCAGAATATAAGTGCTTCTTTCAGCAGAAGAAGAGAATGAGGAATGAGGATCGTAGAATCATACTCATGTGCCAATGTTGAAGATACCGCATATTTTGATGCTTCTTCAATAAAGGATGGTAGTTTCTCAATATCATGAGCATGAGGTGACTTCAGAATCTCTATTAATATTGAGCAAACCAGAATAAAAGTTTCAGAACTCATGTCCAGTTCACCATTGACATTTCTTCTCAAGATGGCAGTCAAAGTACAGGCTATCTGTTCTTCTTGGGGCAGTGAGAGGATACCGGAACAATTGACCATGCAAATCCAAACAAGTCGTAAAACATGGGACTGCACTGGGTGAAATGGTATCTCTGCAACATAGTGAAGAACAGGAAGAAGAGTGGAAAATCCAATGGCGAGCTTCTCTTTGAACTTTTCCTCTAATCTCGCAAAAAGTAATAGTACTCGAATGGAGGAAATCACAAGCAGATCATTATTTCCTGAAGATGTATAACAGGAGTGCAACTTCGTAAGCCTTCTTGATCATAATAATGCATAAAAGCTTTCAGAAAGTAGTTCATGACTACAAAAAGGTGAACTTCTTACCTGATAACCTGAGAACTTCAAATATGTAATCGGCAACATTTTCATCGATCAAAGTTTGAAGTAGAGCACAAATATTTGCATCATATGACAGGAAATGAAAGATCAAATCCAATGTCCCTGTCTGAACTTCTAGGTTAGTAGATAGCAGAGATCCTTTGACAGCCTCAGCAAATAGAACAAGAGAAGCATTTAGGGACATATAATCTGTCTGCATGGACTCTGCTTCTATGCAGTTGTTAGAACTCTGGTTGCTAATCAGCAAATGGTCAAAGGGTTCCTTCTTTGCTAAAGTAAGGAGCAATGCTGCAGTAGCATAAAAAGGGAACATCACTAACAAGTGGAGAATGACCTATTGTGGAAATTTTCAACAATGATGAGTTGTTTAAATACCAAATATAAAATCTATTAGTGCAAATGATTTGGAGATTAATTTTTAACTGCAAACAATTCAAAGGTACTCAGTCAACATTGTGAATATTTTTTCCTCCTTAGTCAACTCTTAGACTAAAGTAACAATGAAGTATTAAAGCCAGAAGTTCATTGTTCTCATTGTGCTTCTTGTATAACATCAGAAATGGTACATTAATCAATTGATGTCAGGTTGCTCTAAAGTTTCTCAAACAATATGAAGCTTGCCATTTAACTTCTTAAACTGTGGTTTATATAAGTGTTTACATTAAGAGCAGATTAATAGTCACAAAGAACTGTAAACTTATGCATAAATTGTGACAAAATTAATGGAAAGAATTGTTTGTTAGATTGCATGAAAGTTCAAACATCAGTATCTTCAACAAAATGAAGTGTTCTTAAAGCACAATTATTCAGGTTGTACAAAAAGAAGAAATACCAACCAACACAGTTCAAGCGAACAGCATCATTTTGAGTTTTGAGTAGGACTTCAAGACAGAGCTGAAGCAAGCTTCTACCAATTGCCAGAAGGTCCAAATCTCCAATTTCACATATACTGTCCCATGGGGTGGCATTTAGTATAGCGAGTTTGTATAGGACAAAGAGTATCTCTCCACGAATTTCATCGCTGCATAGAGAAAGTTAAAGATGCTGCCAGATAAGGTGTTTGGAAGGCAAGAAATAATCATCAGAATTTTCTAAAAAAAAATAATAATATTCATCAGAATTCAGTTGTCTTCACCTTGGAAGTCGGAGGTCATTAACAAGATTTAAGAAAAGAGAACATTTGTCCCCTATATATGCTGCAGCATCTTTGGTAGAGTTTAGCAAAAGCCCCAAACAATGTAGCTGCACTGACATAAAAGAAAGATACAGACATAAGAAGTTAAATCAATTCAATAGAAGCTATAAGAGAAGAGCCGCTGTGCCTTGCGTCTTTAAAGCATCCAGTATATGTTACTCAAGTGACAACTGATGAGTGATGAGATAAAAGCACTGCAGGGCCACTTAGGGCAAAATGGGAAGGACACATTGAAACCTAATTGTAGGTCTTACATCTAGGTGCAAACTTTGAACACATCTCCAGGAGTGACACTAATCAATTACTCCCTCCGTCTGGAAATAAATGCACATCTCGCATATCGAGGAGTAGAATGATGCTGCACTGCATATACTGCCACCAGTACTATGTTTACTTCAAATGGTGTGCTGGTGTGTCAAGGACACAACTACTGCTAGTATATTTCGCTGTATAGACAAATAAGGTATTATTCTATGTTTAGTTTGCAAAATCCAGACTAAGACATAGACAATTCTAAAAAATTAGATACAAAACCATTCGATCACATTTTGTAATTTGGTGTATACATGTGAATGTGTACATTTCCATTGTGTTGAGCTGGAAAGATGTCCAAGGCCATAAAAGAAAAGAAAGAAAAGGCAGCAACATATCTAAATGGAAGGTAAAGTGCAGTCAATCTATTATGAGCAACCCTGGAATCCATCATGTGTATCCATATGCAGGTAAGCACTTGTTAGAACCGGGTCCCTCTTGTTTGGGCCCATTTGTCTAGCATGAATCGTAGAGGAATTTCATAGGAATTAGATCAATTTTACAGAAAAAAACGCAGGACTAAGAAAACAGATCCCATGTTCCAAATGGGGCCTTAATGTAGGAATGCAGCATTTCCAAAACTTTTTTTGCAGGTTATACATATATTCAGAGGAACACTCTGGCTACACTAATGGGCACAATGACAAAGCCAATAAGCAGCGGATTATCCAAGTCTATCAAATGCTAGAGGCAATGGCAATGATTTTTCCCCCTTTGGATGACCTTATGAGGTTAGAATTGAGTTTTGAGTGGGACATTTGGGTGGTTACACAATTTTGTAATAAGTGATCTGATTCTCTTGGAGACAAGAGATGACGCCAGATTTATTTCCACTATCTAAAAAAGGAATGCAGCATTTTGATGTCAGACTCCAGTTTGCTATATATAACTACCAGCTCGAATTACTGTTCACCTTATTCAATGGATCCAGTGACACTAATCAAGTAGTCATCCGTTGTGTCTCTCCGCTACATATATTTTGCAGCCAACCTTTTTTTCCACCACGGTAAAAATCGAATTTCATACCAACGCAACGAAATTACAGAGTTCAGATAGAATGAGACAAACAGCATAGAATTACATATAATTTGCAGCCAACCTACTCAGCATAGAATGAGACAAACAGCATAGCACGAAATTGTGAGTGACGGGGGGCCGCGCACTTACCGTATGGAGGTGCTTGACGAGTGAGCCGGAGGAGAGGATGCGGGCGAGGCACGCGACGAGCTCTGAATCAGCGGGGGAGCCCACGACGGCGGCTAGGTCGGCCGCGACGTCGCACGCCTGTGCGGCGAGCGCAGCATCACGGCGGTTGGCGGCGCCCTCGATCGCCTCGGCGAGCGGCGCCGCGAGGAGGCGTGGGTGCGCGGCGCGGAGCGGCCTGAGGAATGCCGGGTCGGCGAGCGCCAGGGAGAGGTTGGCCAGCGCGTGCGCGACGTGGTGGGACGGCGTGGAGGCGGCGCCCGCGGAGGAGAGGAGCGCCGCGGCGCAGGAGAGGCAGACACGGCCGCCCGCCGAGGTCGGCAGCGAGTGCGATGCCGGGTGACCCGCGCCGCAGGCACGCGCTGGCGCCGGCGTAGCCGCGCGAGGTGGCGACGTATCGCCGTCGGACTCCATGGGGAGGGGAGGGCAAATGGAATCGCGGTAGCTGAGGTTTTATTTTACAAGTTGATTTCGAGGGTTTTAGGAAATTCTGTAAATAGGCCATTTGAATCCACACGGCTAATATATTTTCTGTTTGAACAAACACGGCTAATACTTAGTTGTGCTATTATTATTAACAGCGAGAAATCAACAAATAGCTAAGATAAACTTGAGCACGTTGCCTTTATGTCAGCTGTTTTAAAATGTTCTCATATAGTATCACATAGAATTTTTTATGAATGAGATAAAGGTGAGAGAAAGGGATGGTAGTTTCGTAAAATAATTGTCTCATGAGAAAAAAAAAAGAAAAATACAATGAGACAGCTATTTCACTATTATACAATTTATTTTATCATGCAACTCGTTAATTTCATACGTTGATTACATAAGAATAACTGAATTATTATATACTCGATCCATTCTAAATTATGTAATTTTGATTTTTCTAAATGCATTACTTCTTTATGCATTTAGAATTACTCTCTGTCTAGATAATAGAAAAAGCAATGTTTTTTAGAAAAGACCATTTATATGCATGATTTCTCAAAGTTTTACACGAGTGCATACAGATGTGTGGTGTCAACTACTCAGCTCTCAATGATTTTGCTTCTTGCTCCTCGATCTTGCTTTCTCGGTTTTTCCCCAAGAAGACAGTTTCATATCGTATGACTTCTAGTGGTCATAGAAGGATATCATGGTGGTCGTAGAAAGATATCATCTGTCGTCGTGTCATTGAATGTACTTCCTCCGTCTCAAAATAAGTGTTGTTTTGAGTTTTCGTATCGCAAGTTTAACTTGATTTTTAAAAAATACATGTAACATTTGGATCCCCAAATAAATTTATTAAAAAACTAAATTTAAAAATCTTTCCGATGATATTAATTATATAATATAATATTAATATTTTTAATATATATTTAGTTAAAATAACTTTTTTGGAAAACGAGAACAATATTTATTTTAGGATGGAGGGAGTACAGCCAGTCATGCAAAGCCGCAGAGCAACATCGTTGGCAGAGAAACTACAAACCACGATTCTTATGTCAATACTGTGTTTTTTTTTTTTGGCGAAGGTCAGTACAGTGATTTTGTTATTTGCCTAGATATAGTTATCCTTTTACATGTCATTTTTCAAATATGACTGGAAAATTTCCTTTCCCCAAGCTCAGGAGCCTAAAAAACTTATTTTCACTATCTCACAATGTTAGCAGCAACTCCATACATTTTTTTTTTTGACAACAAGCAACTCCATACATTTTTTTTTTTTTACAAGAAGCAACTCCATACATTGATTTACCACGGTGTTTGCACAGATTGGAGGCTCGGGCCACCACCCGGGCCAGGAGGCCTGGCGCCATGCCCTAGGGAGAGATGTCTAACCTCAGCGTGATAGCCACGCGCTAATCCCAGGGTCCAAAAACGGCACAGATTGGATTTCATGGTACTGATGCACATCTCCAATTTAAAGTTATTGCTAATCCTGTAAAGTTGTTCCAAAATAGCAAAACAACAATGTTTTAGTGAAACAGTGCAGCTTTACAAGAGCAATTGCTCACATTTCCTACGCTGCAAAAGCACGAGACATGTCGCTGCAAGAGTGCAAGCAACAATATGTGACAACAGAGAGTAGTGCCATTATCATCATCATCGGCAGTACTTGCCGGATTATGCTGTCCAAGCAAACATTTCCATCAAGGATATCTGGCTCGTGGCTCCCGATCCTCTAGGAAGATCTCAGCGCGACAATCTAAAGGGGCGGTTTGGCCATTACACTAGCCGTGGACCCGTGGTGTCAATACTCAATAGCCCTTCGCCCTTTCCCTGATGGTTGATGCTGCTACTCCGTTCTCTTCATATCCATCCTTGTTTCCTGAGGTGATCATAAGTTCTTGACCGTTTAAGCACTAAGACCATGCCTCTCCATAACAGTAACCCCTCCATATGAATTTCACATTTTTAATCACCCCAAATGATCCTAGAACCTTGAATAATCAGTACATGAGTAAATCCCCAATGCTGCTTAGAATATGTTCCGATCGATTCACTTCTGCTTCAAAGTAGTTTGTCACCACCAAGGAACCTTAGTGAGTATTGAGTAAGCGAGATTTCACAACTAAAGTTATCAACCAGAACTAAAGCAAGTGAGGTATGCACTTACCAAGCATTACATGAATGGGCTTATTCAGATTCAGAAAGGTGGAAGAACAGCCATCCATGTCTGTAGCCTGTGCGCAGCAGAACCTTGCTGTTGAGTAAGCCAATTCACCATCATGCTCTTGAGTAAGCCAATTCACCTGTCTGAGATCTGAACATCAAGATGCTTGATCAGGGAGCAAGGGCATCATATGCCATTACATGGACACACAGACACATGCGCTTGCATTTGAATATTGCCATCTTGCAGGTCTACTTTTGGTCTATTCCAGAGGTATCAAACTTCCCAGACTGAGTCTGTAACATGGTTATTGGTTAATGTCAAAATATAGACAGTGAACGTGTAATAAGAATTGAGATTGAAACATAGTGTTCATATATGCTTACCTTCTGAGCAGCTGAATAGCCATCAAGTATCGAGAACGCAGCACAGGCCATTCCACCCTGACATCAAATGTATTGTGTTGCAATCCTGCCTCTTTTTATAGCTACAGCTCATCAGAATCAATACTTGGGATTATTTTCTTTAGTATATTGAATGTTGATGCAGGCATGCTACATTCTGAACTGAACTGCAGTAGCTCATTCTCAAGAACAGCAAACGCATCAGCAAATGCCTGTCATATACATCATAAAATGTATGAGTCCTCAAATATGCAATTTGTTACCCATATATTTATAAGTCTGAACACAACTGGAGAATTATAACTAACCTTAATACACTGGTGAATGCGGAAACAATTCCTGCCCACATTGTTAGCAGGGCAAAGTGGATCATCTATGTGAATCGGGTCAATGCTGCAAAATCAAACATATTCTCATAATTAAAACTTACATTACATAGTAGGTGACAGGAGTAAACGACATAAAATAGTAACACAAAAAATTATTACCTATGCCCTCTTTCTCGATTCAAATAAATTCCACTTCCTTGGATGGAAATGCGCATATGGCGTGGATCAAATATGTTCCTGGAATTAAGATTATAAATTATATGTAACATACTCAATAGTAGTTGTTCCAAAAGAGAAGGAACAGAAAGGACCTATTGACATTTAGGGCTTCAGGCACACTGATGCAAAATGTTTGGCCCCATGTCATTACTAAAGACAGTGTTCAGGTGTATTTTCTTACCCAAAGAAGTACAAGAAATCCATCAAAAGGCTGCCCAGATTCTGCCAAATTACAAATTATCGAAATGATTACAAGGATACAAAAAATTAAACCACAAATAGAGCAGTAAACTCAAATATGGTATTCATGATTTGCAACTTACTTGGTTAATAGGCCGACCAAGATGATGCTCATGCTGGAGAAAACGAACAATTAACAGCACCTACAAATAATATTAAAATTAAAGCTTTATTTTTCACAGGTCCTCTGAAAATATCAATATGACCAGAGAAAAATTGGATCAGGTAATATGCCATCAATCTAATATGCTAACATAGAAATTAATATAGAAGTTCTCTGGATTGCGCTTTGCTTGTGTTTCACTGTTAGCCAATACAAATTTTAATATCTTTACAAGTAGAAAATCATCTCAAGAAAAGGATCAATCTGAGTCCAGATAAATTAACCCAACCATCGATAAACCCATGGTCAAAAATATAAAACCATGATTAACCTACTACTACTAAACTTAGGGCCTGTTCGGTAAAACTCCCAGAGGACCTTCTAGGCTGAATCCATGAAATGATTCTCTAAACTGAACTAGGAGGCTGGGAGCTAAACAAAAGGAAGCTTCTCCTGATTCCCTCCATGCACAGAATTGCTGTCTATATATGGTTTATCCTAATGAAACATAGAGAATCCTTCTCTCAGAGAATCACTTTCCACAGAGAATTAGGGGGAGCTCTAGCAAACGTGCCCTTAAAAAAGTGTTTAATCATCACTAACTCGTAATTTTCTTTTTATAGCCCCTAGAAGTGTTTACATTACTACCTGGTAATTCTGAGACTTGTAGCAACCTGACAAATACATAAGTCAGCTTAAGCTTATGGCCTCACTTATGCATAAGAAAATTGTCCAATGCAAACAAACTGTAAAAGCCACAAATGTCAATGAAGCAAGTGAAGGGCTATCTGGAAAAGTTACATACCAAACAGTAAGAGCTTAGACCACCTGAATAGGGGTGATCCAAACTCCGATCAGCCAAAAACTTCTTCAGAATCAAGGCAAGAGGTACAACCGCAGGAAATTGCTGGGTCAACTCGCGTACCTGTAGAATTAACAATATAATAAGGTGGGCAAATAGGCTGGGAAATCCTTCATACTTCTTAGTAGTTCCATCTTGCAAAATTCTTGTGTATGTTGGTAAGCAATATATCATTAGCAACAATGTGTGTGGTGCATGCATTATCTACTCAGAAAGCTACCGTACCAAACAGCTAGCTAGCTGATCATTCAGACTGCTAACAACATAAAACCTGAAACTGATGACTCCTCATAGCAATATTGGAAAGCAGTATAAGTAACAAGATTCTTATAATGTTTCTTATGTCATCATTATGATGTTTTGGTCACAACTTTGAAAAATTACTCCACTTGTGATAACACATAATAACTTTATCTATCATTTTCATGATGTCATTGTTCATTTATAAAATATGTGAACTGCAAATACAATTTAAATTAGAATCATGTTTTGAGCAAACACTACTGAACTAAAAGTGCAATATTGCATAGGAGCTAGGGTAAAAGATCAAGGATCCATTTGTTTAGAATAGAAATGGCAACATTGTATATAACACACAGAGGCTCAAAATAAGATGGTACTTAGATATATTCAACTGATACTCCATGTTACATTATGCATTTGCTTATGTTAGACGATTCATGTAATGCTTATTACCAATTGTGTAACCCTCCAAAACATTCAAATGTTTGCCAAAGGTTAATGAATGATAGTATCAGCTACAAATTGTGATCAACATTCAATAGGTTTAAACAAAATATTTGCAACTTATTTTCTAGAAAATATTCAGATAGACAATATATTTCTGATTTACCAACTCAGTAGTCTGCAGTCCTGTGTGGGATGGCGATTTGAAACTTATATCAAGACGAATTGACTGCACAATATCACAATCGTCCTTATTCAATTTTGAGCACACCAGCATGTTGCTGCCTTCTGAACTAGAGGTGTCAGACCGAGGAGGACTCCCTTGTTCTCCAAGCATGTTAACTGAATATTCTTGTGAGCCATCCAGTGCTGAAGAATATTCATTGGACATATTTGTGTCACAGGGTACATCTGCTACAAGCATGATCACAGGTATCTGCAAATAACATAAGCATGAGGAAAATAGAATAGCTAATGAACTAGCAAAAGAAAGCCACTTACAGCTGTGTTTTCAACTGTTTTAAGGGAATCACTTCTAACCCAGTCCTGGTTTGTAAGACACCTTGCTGCATGCTGAAAGGAAAAAAGAAAAGATTGTCCACATAAAAAGAAAGCAAAATTTTGTCCTCAGAACATGCAAGCACATCCATCATGTGTCCTAACTCTTATGCAAACATCCACATGTAAGCCAAATGAATTACCTGTAGACATGTCTCCTTGATGCCATTACGGCCTTCCAAAATTCCAGCTTCTTTAATAGGTTCCTGAAAGCAACAATAAATTTAGTATCCACAATAATATGGGAATAAGATGCACTTTAACTAACTTGTGACAGAATGTTATCAGTCATGCAACTCACCAGGTTTCGGACAGGAGGAAGAGAAACCACAAGATCAACATCACTAGTTGGAAGAGCCAAACCAGTGGCATTTGAGCCAAATAGATTTGTACGGGAGCGAGGCCACAGAACTTGCAAGCATCGTGTGACTCTTTTGACAGCCCAGTTTATATAGGGCCTCCTCACCAGATTACCAGCAGCAACCTTGCAGTTTTAAAAATGGAATCAACATGTCCTTAGAAAAGAGTACTTTTACCGACACAAATAAAGGCACGCCATGCAATAGACATCAGAGAAGATAAGGATCCCATAGCACACAAAGATGTTTAATCGATGCCAAACCTAGAAGAGAAGGGGTGATACCTGCTTACAAAACTGATCTATTTCTTCATGTAGAGCATTGTGCATCAAAGAGAGGGATGCCTTGTGAGATGAACCATTTAGCATATCTAGTGGCTGTACAGGCAATGCAACATCTGGCTGCAAAAGCATATTTTAGGAAGACAGAAAAGTTGAATAAACAATCATTCTCACTATTGAGGGAAGATTTGAAACTACATCCTTACATGTTGATCACGAGATAGCTGTGAAATCTTAACAAGGTGGTCCTGCAAAACAGTATCCTCAATTGTTTGCACCAATGTACCAGATGGAGTTCCCTTGTTAACCCATGAAGGCCATACAACTTCAGGACCATCCAAGCAAAACTGTGCCCTATGGAAGATTTTGTCTTCAGAAAATAAACCTCTCATTCCCCAATGTCGAGGACTTGAGCTGCCGGATCTAACGATAGGGAAACCTCGTTTTCTTGACTCTCCAGCAGGTGAAGGAGGTGGTGGCCTAGGTACACGAGGAACACTAAGAACAACTGGTGATGGAGGTCTTCTTAGAATAGGTATGTCCCTTCTTGTTGATGGTACACATGGGCTCCTGTGATCATGACCACCCTTAATGTCAGATCTTGATGACCTTCGTGATATATTAGGAACAACTATCGGCCGCAGCATGGCATATGGCAATGTATCTGCCTTAACTACTTCACTGCCACAAGGCACAGCCTTTGCAACTGAAGTTATTTTATCTTCAGGACTATCTTGCACGGAAGATGGAGAGGTCAGAGCTTCATTATTGATGTCATTCCCTGTTATCGAGTGAGCAGCTGGATCCAAAGATTCGTTTTGAGAACACGATGGAGTGGAGGGTGGTGATGATACACCATTTGTGTATGTAGGTGGAATACCATTAGCCACATCATCAACAACTCGTATAACATCAGCCTCATGCCAAGCCCAGGCACTATCATCTGAACTAAGAGATGGTGGCCTAGAAAAACCAGTTCCTGCATGTTCAGCAGGACTCCAGTACATCACACCTCCACCGAAGTATTGATTAATATCTCTTCCAGAATGTGCACGACTATCTGATTCTTCTTCAGAAAACCAGTAGCTTTCAGTATCATCTGCAACATCACTATCACTGCAAATACCCCCTCTTTGCACTAGTTGAGCAGGGAACCCTGACCAAGCAGAAGATTGAATTTGTGGGGTATACAATGGATCATAGCTTACAGCAGCATTTTTACCATAACCTCTAAAAACAGGAGGCCAGTCAAAACTTAGCGGCACTGCTAGAGAAGGTAACATTTGATTGCATCCAGCATCAATTGGTGGATTCCTCACCTGATGGTTGGTAGGAAGAAAGGGTTGGTTAAATTGAGCTGGCCATTTGTAACCAACATCAAGATGCAACCTATCTTCTGCAGCTGGACGCTGTTGCATTTGAGGAGATACAAAATGAGATGGTGTTACGCTAGGCCATTCATATGACGTTCCTCCCAGTAGGTTCTTATTGTATACATAATATTCACCGCCACTATTTTTCATAACTCCACCATTTTCACTTATAGCACTTTGATGCATGTCAGTAGGAATAACAGAAGGTAAATTTTTGTCCTTTGTCACTTCAGATTTATTATCCAGATGTTTCTCATCACATTCAGTTTTTTCCGGTGCAGATCTTACCAAGGAGTCAACTGAACTTCCGTCCAGATTAGTGGAAGAGACACCATTGCTTCTGGAAGGTAAACAAGAGGATGACGATGAGGCCTGCTCAGCCATATTGAAGGCATCATCATGAACACTCTGAGAAAGTTCTGTAGCAACTGATGAGCAAACTCTAGGAGAACACAATGTGTCTTCAAGTTTTGTGCCCTTACTGGTGGCTATTACCGTTGTTCCATTAGATAACATGGAAGAGTCAGAACAGCTAACTGCTTCAGAGATCTTGTTCTTCGAAGGATGGACATAAGATGGATGATGAGGTGAGACATCAGCCTCTTCGGCAGCTTCATGCGAAGCCTCTGCAGCACTATGGGGAACAACTGTTTTCAATTTTGTAGATCTTGGGCTCTCAGGCCTCATCAGATTTGATAGTTTTGTTTTCCCTTTGCGTTTGTTCTTCTTTTTGTTACATTGATTTTTGCAACCATCCAACACGACAGTTTGCTCCTAAAATATCGAGAATTCCCTCATAAGTCATGAATAAATGAACAACTAAACAAAACAGATTGGCCAAAATAGTGCTTACAACCTTCATTGTTGGTACAATTTCCTTGTTAGGAGTTTTTTCAGATGGAGGTCCAGCAGCAGTGCCTTCAACAGATGGAGCACAATGGTTTGGTAAAGGCCTACAATTGCGAATATCTGAACTACTGCATCCATTATCCTGGAAAGAAGACATTAGGTTAGGTTAACTATAGATAACTTAATATACTCAGTGAAGCATAAATTAATATGCCTATGGCAATACTAAAGCAAGCTGAGGAACAAATCAACTATACCTTGGACGGCTTAGCAGATACTGTTAACTTTTTCAAGGTGCTTGACTTCTTCTTTCCTTTCCGAGAACCTCCACTGATCTTTTCAACATCTTTCTTTTTTGGAGCTCCATCCCCAATAAGTTCAAGATTTATACTTTCTGTCGACACCACCATGAGAAGCCCTCGTAATCTCATAAGTACATCACCAGCAGTAGTAGCAGCTGACACTAATGAACTGAAAAAGATTGCATCACCACCGCAGCAAGTAATGTTGCTCTTCAAACAGACTATCTCCTCAACTAGTTTCAGTCTTTTCAACTCTTTAGCAAATACAGACTTCTTGCTACAAGACAGAATGTTTGCAACATCAATGGAAGAAGCACGATTCTTTCTGAATAAAGACTGCCGTGTACATTCACAAGATTTGTCTGCCACAAATGATCCTGGTTCACCTAAGCAGAAGCAGAAATTATCCCTTGAGGCACTATCTGGTCCTTCAAAGGTCTCATTTGCCTGCAAGCTTGAGCTATTAGCATATTAGTATGGGCATGTGGTGCAGAAACATCAATTGCACGGAAAAGCTTAACAATTCTCTCCAAATCAGGGTGACAAAAAAAAACATGTGTGGGATAACAAATAATCAGCTCTTTGTTATCCCACACACGCAAAACTTCTGTATGTCATTTCCAAAAGAAGAGAAGAACCAATGCTTTAAAAATAAATGTGAAATCCATCATCATCATATTTCTGAACCAGATGCTTTCATATTTCACATACTTTTTGAAGAAGTTTCTTTGAAACCTATTAGATTGCCTTGCTTGTTTTTTTTTATTTAAAGGAAAGGTGCACCTACGTTTGGATAAATTAATATCAATACAAGAAAAGGCAACTTGCTTCTATTTCCTAAACACAGGGCCTATTACAAGATTAACAAATATGGTTCGTTTTCCCTAAACTGATATTAGAAATAAGATTGCAAGACTAGAGCATGCCATGTTATTTCTCTCACTTTTTCCATCCTTCCATCACCATCAATGACCTTTCCACACATTTCTTACAATAAAATAGCTACCCAAAACGCATCAGTATGGGATACAACGATACACCACCCCTAATAAACACAAACCAGAGTTGCTTGACTCATGCACATCTTAACTAAATCACAGATTGACAATGTTCATATAATAATAACAAATAAACATTTTATCCCAAACCATCTCACTTGAATTCAAATCATTGTAAAAGTTTATTACAAAGTACAGAAGATTCTGAAATCTGGAGTTCGGCTATGCAAATAAGGCATACAACTGTGAAATGCATCTCCATAGCATTTGAAATCCATAATTGTCAATATTATTATATCAAAATGCAGCATAGAAAGCATATTACCAGGGCAATTGCACCTTTCCCAAAGAATGCCCCAATGATCCTTGCTCTCATCCGAGGCTCCAGCCTCATCCACCAATCCACATATCCCTTCTCCCTCCAGAAGGCGTTTGCAGCAAGCCCAGCCTTCTCCTTGACACCCTTCCCAATTCTCACCGCCTTCCTCCCTCCAACTCCCCCTCCTCCTGCCGCCGCCCACGACATTCGCAGTGCGATCTCCAGCCTGTTGGCCAGAAACTCCTCGATCACGTAGTACCCCTTGGCATTAAGCCAGGGCAGCTCCGGGAAATCCTGGCACGCGAGCGCGGCCAGGTCCACTTCCCCGTCCCCGCAGCAGAAGAACCTCCCGCCAGAGATCTCGTCCATGGCCGCGACGAAGCCGTCGAGGTCGGCGAGGAAGGCTTCGGTGACGGTGATCGCGTCGGGGCACCGCGACGACGCGGGGGAGGAGGGGAAGAGGACGACGTTGGCGAAGAGCAGCGCCTGCGCCCGAGAGCCCGCGGCGGCGCGGGCCAGGAGGCCCCGGGAGAGGCGCGAGAGCACGGTCGGCTCCTCGCGCGCGAAGGAGGTGGACGGGGACGGGGACGAGGAGTGGAGGACGAAGAAGGAGGAGTGGCCCCGGAGGCGGAGGCGGCGGACCATGGAGAGCAGCGCGGCGGCCGCGGCCGGGGAGAGGAGGGAGGCGGCGGCCGCGGAGCGCGCGGCGGGCGAGAGCGAGGCGAGCCAGCGGAGGATCGCGGCGCGCGGTGAGGAGGCGGCGGTGGGGCTAGGGTTCGCGGCGGCGTGGTAGAGGGAGAGGTGCGCGGTGAGGGCGTCCATGAGCTCCTTGGTGGTGCGCGGCGCGGCGGAGGTGGACGCCATGCTGCGGAGGAGGAGAGCGTCGGTGCCGGTGGTTGGTCGGGACTCGGGGAATGGGGGGAGGGAGGGAGGGAGGAGTGGCCGCGGTGGTGGGCCCGGGCCTTCTTCCAGTTCCGGTCTTGGCTTGGTTTGCGGCAGGAGCAGCGGAGAGAGTTTTGCGTGCGAGTACGTACGTTTCTTGGTTTTTTCACATGAAGACACGTAGGCCCTGTTTGGATCCCTCGAGCCCGGCTAGAGTTAGTTTCTTGCTCTGGCTCTAGCCCAAACTAGCTCTAGCCATTGAGGTGTTTGGATCCAAGGGTTAGTTTCACAATAAATACACTTTCCTAATTATTTGTCTCATTTAAACCATACTCTTATCCGGATCTAGTGTGGCTAACTCGTGTGCGGGAGACCGATGGGAGTTGGAAAGAGAGAGAAACTGGATCTGGTATGACGGATAAGGTTGGTGGGGAACAAACTAGCCCAATAAGCACCCCTTAGAGGAGAGAGTTTTTTTTTATGGGCT
>JAKNSH010457964.1:0-13244 GCA_027790015.1 Cymbopogon flexuosus
AAAAGTATATTGAATTTAATTACTAGCAAACTGATCATAGATCAGTTGTTGGTTATTAGGTCCCTTGTAGTGGAACCTGCCCATCCGGGTTTAAGTCCTCGACTTGGCACGAGTGTTCGCATTTTTCTGTATTTATTTATGTAGACAACAAGGTGTGCCAATAGTGACTTCGAATCCCTTAGTCCTTGCTCATAGGGATGAGTGTGTGCGTATTGTGGGCCTTTAGCTACTGAGTAGAGGGAGTATTAATAAGAGAGTCAATTTGACAGGAAATCTAATGTCATTCCCTTAAGTCCATTCTAAAATGTTCTACCCAAATAAACTATATATACATGATGGAAGTTAGAGAAACTCGGCTGCTTTAGAGGTAGTATATATTTTTGTTGCTTTATATATCCATATGCTATTGAGACTGACACTCCAATAGTTGTTTTTTGTTGCATGAACTCAGCACAACCACTACTCGGGTTTTATTATTCTGTTCTTGTCAAACATTGGAATTTGTGCGAAGTTGACTTTTTTAAAAAAAAAACTTAAGTTGACTTTCTATATTGGCGCTAACTCTCATGAATACTTCATAGTGGTTACAATTCTCTTTGATTACCGTCAGCTGAATAAATCTCTTGCAACGTGTATATGCAGAGTTTGCTACAAGGAGGAACAGACACAACAGCGAGCACGATCGAGTGGGCAATGGCGTTGCTGCTCACCAACCCATCCGCCGCCAAAAAGGCAACAGCGGAGATCGACGCCGCCGTGGGCACATCCCGTCTGCTCCAAGAATCCGACCTCGCCGTTCTCCCCTACCTCCGATGCGTCGTCTCCGAGACGCTCCGTCTCTACCCTCTCGCGCCAAACCACGTCCCGCACGAGGCGTCGCGCGACGTCGTGCTCTCCGGCGGCCACGCCGTGGCCCGCGGCACCATGGTGCTCGTCGACGTGTTCTCCATGCAGCGCGACCCTGCCGCGTGGGGCGAGCGGTCGGAGGAGTTCGTGCCGGAGCGGTTCATGGACGACGACGGCGGTGGCGGTGGCGGTGGCCGGAGGTGGATGATGCCGTTCGGGATGGGACGGCGCAAGTGCCCCGGCGAGAGCCTCGCTTTGAGGATGGTCGGAGTTGCGTTGGGTGTTATGATGCAGTGCTTCGAGTGGGAACGCCATGGAGGGAAGGAGGTGGACATGAGTGAGGGCTCCTGTCTGACAATGCCCATGGCCAAGTCTCTTGTGGCCGTGTGCCGGCCACGTGCAGAGATGGAGCCACTGCTCAAGGCTCTCTAGGAAGTGCTCCTAGTTTTGTTATTTTCCACGATTTGATCAGTTGATGTACAAGTCGTCCTCGTCCTCGTCCATAATCTACTTCGTCCGTTTTTACATGTCGTATTAGTTTTGTGTTAACGACTTGTCTGAGTGAGCTCTACAGCAGAGATGGATGACGCAGCCCAAAGCCACGCCAAAGACTCAGAGGTCCAGATCGAAGCCCATACGGCCCAGCCCACCAACTCGAAGCCCATGTGGCCCGGCCCACCAAGTCAAAGCCCATGCAACCCACTTTGAAATTAATCATTTCAAAATATTTAGAACATGACATTTTTCAGAAAGGTAGCAAGAGATTTGCTGGAATTTTTTATTAGACGAATAAAAGCGAAATTAAAAGGGGATGTAATTTGGAGTTCACATACTAATTTACTTATTAGGCAGGGATGAAATACATATGGCACGCCGGGTTTGGTTTCGTCACGTGGCAAAGAGGATGTCACGATCAGGATTTTTTTTTTGTTGTCCTAATTTGAAACTGAATATTTTAAATTTTGCAACAATTGATGATGTAGTTAGTTAGAGTTAAAATTGAACTTCCATATACCATGCTAAAACTCTATCAAGAAAATATGATTTAATACTCAATAAGTAATTAAATTGAGTATAGACGGAGTGCAAATTATTTGAATCATTTACATCTCAAAGGCTCGATCGGCGTAGCAATAACTTATGCCCTAATTTGAAATTGGATACTTAAAATTATATAGCACTTGTCCGTCTTATTCGCTTGAACTTATCAGCCAGTCATTCAGCAATGGTTTTCTCTCACAATAAATTAGTATCAAGGAGGACATTTTTTTGACAATATATAGCACTTGACATTATGTATGTCACTACAATGAAACGTCTACGTATGCACCTATGTTTGTAGGGACCGGGTCATGCCACGACGTCTAGCTATGTGCAGTGGTTATCTCAAAAAGTTGAGCTTGGTCTTTTCGTCCGGCAACCCAGCAGCGATTTTGTCCAAAATGGAACGGTCGCACGGATTAGAAGTCGTATCACACATGCTGTACTCGTGCTTACCTTCGCTTGCTTTGACAAAGCCTAAGGTTGGGGTAGTTCACAACAACTTGAGTTAGTCTACGCGTTGCACAGGTGTGCACACAACACAAGCCAGGTACGTAGTCTACGCGTATATTCTTAGCTTGATGATGAGAGACAGATCAAAGATATACTCGTGAACTGATTCGATCATTTGCCAGGCTCACACGGCAAGCAAAGCAACTACCTTATCTCACTCAATCTACCACCTCACATGCTTTGTGTTTATATACTGTAGACCCTTCTCAATATTTCTCCCAAGATATATGTCTTCTTTATTGTATTGTATTGTATTTATTTACATATATGCATATATACAGCAATTCAACCAATGAAAGAATCGATCCTTGGTTCTAACTACTCCTATATCCTAGTATACCTAAGAAATAAACAATTAAACAATGAAGAATACATAAATACATAATGAACAGTGCCCACGTATATAATAGTAGTATGTACATGATCCAACTAATCACCATCTACAGCTACAGACTACATGAACAATTCAATTCAAGCTAGGTGTACAAACTATGACAACTAATCTACCATGAACAGATTAATCTGCTGCTGCTGCTGCTGTTGATGATGAGCTTAATAATATAATCAAGCCGGGATGATCATGCTGAACCGAGGCTTCTTGAAGGCGAGCGGGCTGAGCACCTCGTCGTCCTCCGGCACGGCGCACCGCTCCGGCATCGCCGGCAGGTTCAGGTCGAACGCGACCGGCGCCTCCACCGGCGCCAGAGCCGTGGCCGTGGCGCGGCTGCTGCTGGTTGTGGTGGCCGCGGACGACGAGCGCGCGGGCGCGGCTGCGCTGCCGATGGTGCCGTCGTAGTGGCGGCGCTTGTGGCCCCCCAGCGCCTGCCCCGTCGGGAACGCCTTCCCGCACACGTTGCACTCATGCGCCGCCGCCGTTGCCGCCGCCGCGGGCTTGCTGTTGTTGTCGGCGGAGCCCGCGGGCGACGAGGATGGCAGCACCGGCTTCTGCTCCTCGTGGTGACCGTGATCACCGTCCCCCACGCCCGGAGCCGGCGCCGAGGGCGATGGCTTGGTGCGGTGGCTGGCCTTGTGGCCGCCGAGCGCCTGGTACGTCGGGAACACCTTGCCGCAGACGGAGCACGGGTGGTGGTCCTGCTGCCCCTGCGCCGGCGCCGGGACGTCGCGGCGGCCGGTGGCGAGCATGACGAGGCACTGCGCGAGGTACTCCTCCTGCGTGGCGGGCTCCTGCTCCTTGTCGCGGCGGCGCCTGGAGCGCTTGCGCTTCGCCAACACCCCTTGGCCGCCATGCTGCTGCTCCTGCGGCTGCTGCACCACCGCCGCCTTGACATCCTCCTCCTCCTCTGCCGCCGCCGCGCCGCTACTGCTGCTCGTGGTGGGCAGCTGATACGCGGGCACCACGACGACGTCCCTGCTGCCTGCTCCCGGCGATGGCGGCGTCACCGCCGCGTCAAGAACCGCATCCACCGCCATATGCCGAATAATAAATCAGCTCGCCTGGAGGCTGGATGCTGGCTGCTGCTCTGAGCTCTGAACAATACAAGCTGCCGGCCGCTTGCTGCAAGTTTATTGCTTGCTTGGGAACAAAGGCAAGAAAGAGAGGGGAGTGGGTGGTTGTTGTTGCTTCTGGAAGTGAGAGTGAGTGGAGGAGTAGGGCAAGAGAGTGGTGGCTTTATACTCGGCTCGGATCGTATCGGGATAACTACTCGGATATGTGCTAGAGGAAGAGTCTCGGGGTCAAATACTCTGGCCTGGATCGACGAGTTGGCTAGATGTGTAGAAGAAAGAAACAGAGAAGAAGAGTGATGGGATTGTTCACACTCTAATGACGTGTTCAGCTGAGCTGACCAGCACACTCTTACTTTATCGGTGGATCGATGGGAGGCCGGACGAAGAAACTTGGCCTCGACTGCTTCTGATTGCTTGCTTGGCTTCAAGAGCAGAGCAGAGCAGGGGTCAGGGGAGGGGAGGTTCGTCATGGCATGCGGATGCAGTGCAGGGGAAGGAAAGGAGAGGAAGGTAAGTGGAAAGCGGTGAGGGCGACTGGACCGGGTCTCGAGTCCATGACCACGAGATGGAAAGAAAATTCCATTGGGCGGGGCAAGGGATGGCGCGGGAAGCAGAGGCGGCGCGCGCCAACTGCCCCAACCAACCAACCGACGATGGCTGCCAGTGTGCAGCACTGTGTGGATACGTATGCTACTGCTTGGCATGACGCGTGCTGGGTGAGCTGTTGGTTTTGCTTAATCATGAGGTCATTAGATCGAGCTTTTAGAGGTGTGTTTGTTGCTGTGTGGCCACGATTAGGCCGCCGGCCGGCCGGCGTGGCGTGGCGGCGTACGCGTAGGACGCACAGTCACAGCCACTGTGTATCGGCAACGCAATACAACAGTTCGCAAACAGTCTGCTGCTCTAGCTAGCTCGCTCATCACCTAGTAGTGAACATCAGTGGTTCGTCGGCGAATCAAGCCTTTAATTTGTCTCTACTAAAATTTTGTCAGACCCGTACGATTGCTATGGGCATAACACATCATGGCCTTGTTTAGTTGCCAAAATTTGCCACCAAATTCACTATGCAAAATTTTTTTTTCCGTCACATCAAAATGTCGGCACATGTATAGAGTACTAAATGTAGATAAAATTAAAAACTAATTGCATA
This sequence comes from Cymbopogon flexuosus, assembly GCA_027790015.1. NCBI lineage: Eukaryota > Viridiplantae > Streptophyta > Magnoliopsida > Poales > Poaceae > Cymbopogon > Cymbopogon flexuosus. The sequence goes on from JAKNSH010457964.1 coordinate 5,018, forward strand.
GTTTAGTTGTACTTTCCGAGACGAACGTTTTAAGCCTAATTAGTTATTGTTTGGACAATTTTTATCAAATACAAACGAAATGCTACAGTGCGCTACAGTATCAGAATAGTAACCTTGCCATTCCAAGTTTTGGGATCTAAACAGGGGCGGATCAGAGGGGGCCCCCCACCTTTGCCCAAAAATAAGAAGAGAATTGTGGTCCAAATTAACCCAACTTGTCTTAAAATAAGTTAAAAAATTCTTCTAGGCTATAAATAAAAATAAAATTTTAGTCCAATTTACCTTCAAATTTGTCAAAAAGCTCTCAAAACTAAAAATACAAGTAAGATTTAAACCTAACTCGTATGCTCTATGTATTTGGCCCCCTCGTAGTCCGATTCTAGATCCGCCGCTGAATCTAAACAAGGCCCATATTAACATGCACCTCAAACTCGACTACATATCTCTCCCCGGTTTATAATCACCGTACCTTTGCTGGAGTCGTCGTTCTACTCAAAGCTTCAACAAGAGATCATCATTACAGGTTCAGTTCAGAGGATCTGATGGTGCTCCTCGAGAGATGAGATTTCGGCTATTATGATGACGCGGAGCTGCCAAAGTGAGACCGAGTGTACTCTTCATTCTATAAATCCATCCTCTATCTGTTGGAGTCATCAAAATTATTTCCTTTCCATATTTCTTCTACAGCGGTCATCTCTACATCTCAAACTCTATATTAACTACCAACTGTGAGGTCCACATGCTTGTAAATAAATATCCATGTAAGATCTTGTTCGGTGTAATCAGAATTTAATTTATTTTTTTAGAAGTTATAATATTTTTTAGTTAGTTGAAACAGTGAGACCCACACATTTTTTCCTTTTTCCCTCGTCATTCTCTCTTTGGTCCCACACCATCCTCCGTCTCTCCTGAATCCCAGCAGATAGCGTACTTCCTCAACGTTCGCCGCAGACAACGTGCTGAGGGCCATCCTCTTCTTTAGCGTAGGATTTAGCGTTTTTGTTCCCTATTTGCTGTACCGGATGGGGTACCGGAACTCGGTGCGGACAGCCTGAGGACCCCTTGATAGCAGCTCCGTCACTGTCATGGCGCTGTGTGGCCGCTGCCGGGCTCCGCCACGTGTGGATATCTAAATGGATGTTGGCTTCCGCGTGGCAAGCCCCGGCGCTCACACGTACACGTGTACGCTTACGTCACCGCGCGGCTCTTACCTGCGGCCTGCCTCGGCGGTCGTACTCGTACGTCTCTCCTGCCGCGTTGGGCTGTTACCCCGATCGAACGGGCAAAGTCAGAGGAGGATCGCGTTGGTAGTTGGTAGTAGTGTGATTGTGTCAACACTTTGACTTTTCATAGTTTCCGTCCGCCGCGCCAAACAATAATAATGTTGCACTGGCTGGCATGTGGCATGGTAACAGCACGCAGTTGCAACCAGAATAACATCCGTCGGTTGAGCTACGTACTACTGGTTCAAGGCATGCTTCCACAGGTCAAACCTTTGGAATCCAAATTGACCGCCAAATACAACAGTGTTGTCAGATGGCAGAACAAACATTGAATTACTATATGTTGGTCGACTGCCAATGCTAGTAGTTCTGTGTCACGGTAGCGGGATATATATGTGCATACCCCGTACTTGCCAAGTTGCCATCCTACCAAATGTCAAAGCTACTTTTATGAATGCTATTACATATTTGTCATATCATAGAAGAAAAACAGATGATTGATTCACTTTGTACTCCCCCGGTCACAAAAATATGCAATTCTCGTTTATCAAGGAGTCTTTGAATTTTGATTGACTTTTTTTTATAACAAGTAGTAACAATCTTATATAAAATAAGTACCACTAGATTAATAAATAAATCTAAATTAGGTCAATCTAATTTAGGTTTGCCGTTTAGATCTGGTTGATTAGATTAATTTAAATAGATTTTACCAACACGAATAACGTCGATGCAGTGACTAATGGAGTGTGGAGATGGCCGCCTAAGCAAACGCAGAAATCTTACGGTGCACAAGAGTCCGCGTTTTGGGCGGGCGGGGAGTGGGGAAGTTGTTTCCTTTTTCTTATTTAGTTTTTCTTCTTTTTTTCTTTTTCTTTTTAATTATTTTATTACTCTTCCTTTTTATTTTTAAGTTTTCTGTGTTTTATTGTCCCTTTTTATAGTTTAATTTCCATTTCTTTTCTATATGTTTTCATTCTTTTTAATATTTTATTTCCTTGCTTCTATTCCTTTTACTATTTTTAGTTTTTTTTGGTATGTTTCCATTCTTATTTTTTTCTTCCCTTTTTATTTTTATTTTTATTTTATTCTTACATTTTTTGGTTTTCTTTTTGATTTTATTTTTTTTCCTTTTTTGCAGATTTACTCTAAATAATCATTTCATGATTTTATTAATTTATTTTTATTCTTATTGTTGTTAGTCTAAGTAATTGTTTTTCTATTACATGTTTCTAGCGTGTTTCTCGCGATATTTTGATGTGTTTCTTGTGATGTTCTAGAGTGTTCACACAATGTTCTTGAGCGTTTCTCACGATGTTTTGGTGCGCTTTATCGATGTTCTTATGATGTTCTGGTGTAATTTTATTTTTCTTTTTTTAGAAAAAAATAATAATTTTTTTAAAATATATTCATGTGGGATCTTGTTTTGAAGGATCTTCTGTAACAAATTCAATGGTATAATCGGAATTTAATTTGTATTTGTGGTTTGTTAGTTATGACATTTTGTTTTGTAGATGAGGTGGCCCCCAGCTCACCTGACCCCACGCGCTCCTCGTGGACTTACACGCGCTTCATGGCCCGTGGGAATTCCCTGCGCGTAAAGCTGCTGTCGGTGCAGGGCCCGTGCCCCCGAGCAAACGAGCAGTACGATGTGGTCTCAGTTTTCCGTCTTGCTTAACTTGGTAATCGGTCATCAGCGTGGGAGATACAGGAGACCAACAGTGTGACATAGCTATGATTTGCTTGCTGGCCCTGGCTATTGACAAAGCCATCCCACTAGTCAGCTGCCACCACGCCTTGTGGCATCGGCGTCTAGCAACGAACTTTTGCGAACCGACTCCTTCTCGCTAGACATGCCGTTTCCGGGTGCTGGCCGTGCCCTCGCACGTGGTGACAAATGAGGATATGGTTAGTTGGTTGAGACTTGGAAGTGGGATGAAATGATTGGGGTACTAGGCCTTATGGGCCAAATGGCTGGCCTAATAAATAAAAAAGCAAGTTATTTACCCTATGTTGTGGTCCAAGTCACGAATGGAGTCGTCTTCTACTTCAAGATTGACCTCAAACCTTCCAAAATAGTAGAACTTGAATAAAAAATTCATGGTGGGGCTGATCAAGGGAGCCATGGGCTCAAGCCCTCTGCCCCTACCCATCGTTAGCTCTGTCCCAATATATTGACCTTTATGTCCATTTTAGGACAGCTTAAGAAAACTAGGAAGTGATCACCACCTGCAATATGCCACAAATACTAAATCACAAATTTGAATGTCCACATCTCTGGATTTACATGTTGTTTATACAAACTACAATGGTGAAATAGGTAGGACTTTTTGCTTCATGTCTAGATGAAATTTTCATCTACAGTTTTCCACTAAAAAAGGAAAAATATGGGAAAGGATACCATGTTGTTTTGATTCTAAGGCCTGCATCATGATTGATAACATCAAGATTAGGACAACCATATTTATGTGGGCCAAGTCACCCTTGAAGAGGCCCAACTAGCGTCATTGGATTGGCATGTAAAACCCACTCCCACTAAGGGGTTGTTTGTAAATTGTTGCCTGCCCATACATAAAGCTAAGAGCATGAGGGCAAGAGGGGTTGCCTTCCAACTCTGCCGACAAACCCTGACGGCTCTTTACTCTTCTCTCGAAAACCTAAAAAACAATTATCAAGATTAAGATCACAAATAAAGAGGATCTAAACATATGTGTATACAACCAAATATGTAAGATCACAAATAAAGATGATCTAAAATTATGGGTATACAAGCAAATATGTAAGATCACAAATAAAGAGGATCTAAAAACAATTATGTGTATACAGATCATACATTTAAGACATGGTCTCAAGGTACAACAAATAAAATTAAAATTAAAATATGCAAGCTAGATAGATACAAATCCCACCTCACTACAGACACGTCCTCACATAGGATGCCCAAGTTCCCGTGCAATCTTGACTAGCTCAAGGCATAAATGAGGACAATGTTTCTTTATAGTCTTGTGAACATCTAGATTGGGGAGGTTCTCCTTCAGCTCATCTTCATGAGTGTAGGCACCACTCACAAATTTCAGCAACAGTTCTGGCTGCGTGCCAATTTGAAAGTTGTGCGTGTAACAATTCCTGCTCAGCTGAAAGCATAATAGATATGAAAAGTTAGTTAAGGCAATAATCTGAGCTCTACAACTGTAAATTTCTTTTACCTTTTTCTTTAAAATTTGCTAATTTGACGAGTTCATTGGGTCTATCAAAATATTTGGTGTAAATGTTTAAATTTCCATGGTAAAGCTTATACAATCTTAGCTCATCTAATCCCTCAACGACCTGCCTGTAAAACCCATCTCAGTTATTTGCGCTGATATTAAAACATCACATAAAAGGTATATGTGCTAATATTTAAACATCACATAAATGATATTTGACAAACAAGAGCAGTATTTACCTTAAAAGTTTCCACGGTGTTGAGAAATTTTAAGTTTAGAAGCACAATGATATAGACTAAGCACAACGATATAGACTCTCTGTATATTTTCCAACACAGATCTTAACTTTGGTGGTCACCAGGCTCCAGAATTGCCTCTAGATGCAATATGTTCTTATGATGAATTTCTCTCAAGATACGCATGGAAAACTGATCACTGGGATTAGTTAAGTCTAAGCACACCTCACGCGCCCAATTTGGAGCATTACGATTCCCTGATGGCTTGTTAACGGAAAGCAAATCATAGGTCAAATCATCCTTAAGATTACCACGGTCCTTGAATTCCAATGGTGTAAGCTCTAAGTCAAGTTTTTGAATAGTAAAACAGGGTTATTTGATAGAAAACACGAAATGATTAACAAAGAGAGTTACTTGACAGAAAATATGAATAGACTATAGTTATGTAAACACACACACAACACATGAATAGGCTATATTTTCAAACATGGTTCTGTGTTTTATTTTCCCATTTTTATAGTTTAATTTCATTTTCTTTTCTTTATGTTTTCCATTCTTTTTATTATTTTATTTCCTTTCTTCTATTCCTTTTACTTTTTTTCATTTTTTTGTATGTTTTTGTTCTTATTTTTCCTTCCCTTTTTTATTTTTATTTTATTCTTATGTTTTTTAGTTTTTCTTTTTTCTTTTATTTTTTTCCATTTTTGTTGATTTGCTCTAAGTATTTATTTATTAATTTATTTTTATTCTTATTGTTGTTAGTCTAAATAATTGTTTTTCTATTACACGTTTCTAGCGTATTTCTCGCGATATCTCAGGTGTTTCTAGCGATGTTATGTTGTGTTTCTCGTGATATTTTAATGTGTTTCTCATGATGTTCTAGAGTGTTCCACGATGTTTTGAGTGTTTCTCGCGATGTTTCGGTGCGCTTCTATCGATGTTCTTGTGATGTACTGGTGTAATTTTCTTTTTATTTTTAGAAAAATTAATATTTTTTAAAATATATTCATGTAGGATTTTGTTTTGAAGGATTTACTACAATAAATTCAATGGTATAATCAGAATTTAATTTGTATTTGTGGTTTGTTAGTTATAACTTTTTTATTTTGTAGATTGGTGGCCCCCAGCCCACCTTACCCCACGCGCTCCTCGTGGACTCACACGCGCTTCATGGCCCGTGGGAATTCCCGAGTGAGCAAAGCTGCTGCCGGCGCAGGGCCCGTGCCAAACGGCCGGACCCTAAGACCCCCCGAGCGAACAGTAGTACGGTGTGGTCTCAATTTCCTAGTTTGCTTGCTGGCCCTGGCTAGTCGCAAATCCATCCCACCAGTCAGTTGTTGATGGTAGTTAACGTCAATTATTAACCATCAACATAACTTGTATAATACATGAAAATGATCACAACCCATAGACTGCATTTGATCTAGCGAATTTCACGAGTTTTGGTGACTCTATGTTTTACAGGCGGGAAAAGGACTAGAATCACCAAATAGAAGTATCTCAAATGATGAAATAAAGTGAACCCCAATCGGAGGCCGGGCGGGCGGCGCGGCGGCATACACGTATGATGCATGCAGTCACAGCCCCTGTGCATCGGCAACACTACAGTCAGTTCGCAAGCACTCTCTGCTCTCCCAAGCTCCGCTATCTCAGTTCTTTAATCCAAGCTTGCACCTTTGCTACAGTAACTGTACTCTAGCTTTTGCAGGACCTAAGGGTGGCCTCTCGGAGATGAGATTCCAACTATCATGTTGTGGCTGGCACATGTGGCCACACAGCTCGAATGCACGCCATTGCAGTGCTCTCGGTGACCTTCACACTGCTCTGTAACAAAGCGGACATTGCTAGATGTTTTTACTCGAGTCGGTGATATTAGTTCTGGCGATAGAGGATACACTGTTTGATGAGGAAGCGGTCTCACGCAAATCTCTAACCATCTGTTCGGATTGAGGGTGCATCTAGATTGGGATGGGTCGGGCCTAGATTTAGTGGTGATTCGTTTGGGGTTTTCGTGGGTTGAGTTCGTCCGGTTGTAAATGGCTGTAGAGGATTTAAGTAAGTTAATATATGGTTTGTCTATGTTGTTGTTTAGTTCAGTTATCTTAGTCGTAGTGTTTCTGTCATGATATATCATAATATAGCTGGCAGTTGTTGTATTGCTTAATTCACTGCAGCAAGCTCGTTCTCCTTCAAGACTCTCATTGTCACTGTGGCACGTGTAGGCGCATCTCATCCGATTAGCAGCTCTGTCACTGTAGTCAATGCGGCCCGCGATATACAGGTGTGGCCAGAGGCCAGAGCCGCCGCCACGTGGATATACAAAAGGCTGCTCGCGTCCGCGTGGCCAGTCCGGCGCTCACACGTACGAGTCACGGCGGGCGCATGCCTCGGCGGTTGTCTCTCCTTGTTTCCGTGTCGGCTGCTGGTGCCCGATGGAACACGCGAGTCAGAGAGAACGAGAGTACCGTATCGCATTGCTAGTGTGTGAGCAGCAGCAGCTTGACCTTTCATATACCAAGTAGAAGTAGTTTCCGTCCGCCAAACCGTGTTGCACTGGCTTTGCTGGCTGCTAACAGCACACAGTTGTTGCAACCAGATCAACATCCGTCGGTTGAGCTACGTAGTACTAGTTCAAATGCATGCCTTCACAGGTCAAACGTTTGAAATCCAGATTGATCGACCGCCAATACAGTATGGTTAGTTGACATTGGCAAGATACAATGTACTCCCTCCGTTCCAAAATAAAATGTCATTCTCGCTTCCTGAGAAAGCCACGTTTTTAAAATGCTGGCAATTATATATTAAAATATATAAATATTTATGCTAAGTAATTAGTATCATTGGAAAGATCTTGAAGTCTAATTTTTTAACATATTTATTTGAAAATATAAATGTTGCACATATTTTCTACAAACTTAGTCAAAGTTGAGAAAGTTTTACTGACACGCATCATATAACGACGGACGAAGGGACTACTCCCTCTGTCTCAGTGTGTACTCAAAATGACCCTGCTACCCGTAGGAAGAATCCTACTTTGCTGTAGGAGCCTAGAGAAGCATGAACGTCTTTCTTTGTGACAAATTTTTTGAACGCTAGAATGTCCAACATTCTGGGACGGAGAGAGCCTATACTTGCCATCCTAGCGACCTGTCTAATATAAAAAAGCTACTTTTACGAATGCTTTTACATAATTGACATAGATTGCCATGGTGCGCTAGTAGCTTGAACAAGTCCTGGGCCGCACACCAAATCCTGCCGGCCCATTACCAGTTCTCGGCCCGGGCAATGAAGCGAGGCGGCAGTTCAGTTACCCGTCACAGAGACCTCTGCCAGAATCGCATATTGGGCTGTCTTTGGAATAGCATAGCCTGTCACAGCGGAGAAGAAGATAGTACGGCACTGCTGGTAGCAGTCATTCTCCAAGAAATCAACTCGGCAACCGATCAACCTTACTTATCCTATCCATCAACCGATCAGCAGCACGTGTCAGAGAACCAGTAGCGCTCGATGATATCGATTAATCCGACGCCGTAAACCCCCGTTCAATCGAAGCGGCAATTGGTTA
>JAKNSH010458203.1:0-12054 GCA_027790015.1 Cymbopogon flexuosus
CTTCATTCTTTCCTGCGAAGTCCAAATACCGACTTCGCAACTTTCTGCACTGAAACTTTGTTAAGTGACAAAATCTTTATTGATTTCAAGATTGTTTTTGACGAAGTCGAGCTTTGGAGTTCTGTAACCAAAGTTTCCCGACGAAGTCAACTTCCAAAGTTCTGGGTCAAAGTTTTCTGGCGAAGTTCAAATCCCAACACTAGCGCTAGGTAATTCACCCCTAAGTTACCTTCAAAATGTTTGATAGCTATAGGAGTTCCCCCCTTAGCGTATGTCTTCGTTCCTCATCAAAGACATCGATTTCCTATCATTGACATGAGCATATGGAATGCCGAGTTATGAAATTTCACGGCAGAGGCCGAGTTGATGTGATTGGTGTAGTTTGAATAAATCTATATTAAAATTTATTATATCAATTTATTAAATTCAATCTAACTTGTATTCTATAAATTTAGTTAAACTTATAATAGTTTGATTTGCACTAAAACTACTACTATAATGCCCGTGCTAACGCTACGGCTTTATTTTGGGAAATTTTTGAAAATAACCCAAGGACGACATTTAAAAGAGTAGTTCAAGTCGCACGTTACATTATTCAGAATTCAGAATACACTCGTCCATAACAAAGGCAACCACCCAAAGTCACGTTTGACATATCTACCATACTAATTTACGTTTTGAAGTAGAACTTGCACTTCTCCGGGGATATCATATATACATTCACTTGCACTGCTCTTCAAAATGTCAACTAAAAATTCCATCCTTAGTGAATCCGAATTCTGCGAGTTATTAAAAAGAAAATAAGTCAACTTATTAATGTGCTATATAACATACAAAGCATACATAGTCATTTTGTATACTTACGTTGTTGATGAATGACACTAATTTTTCGCCATTCCAAAACTTTATATATTTGTAGACAAGGAAGCCAGCCGTTTTCCTGGAGAAGGTGAGAGCAATTATTTGTTTGTTGTAGTTAACTGAAATGACCATAGAGATTTGACAATTAGGTAAGATAAAACCCAATATAAGTTGTTACCAGGCCGTTCCCTTTGGATGGTTTGTTTTGAATTCACGACGCCAAAAATAAATATCCTAGTTCCATGCAGGATTGGCAAATTTCATTGTGAGATTGAAATGATAAGAAATTGTCTCCAGTATTCGTGTATATGGCAAGGATGGATCTTGACCCATGTACCGTAGATTTTTACCATGTCCAATATGAATAAAACATAGTTTCTGTCTCGGTAATAAGGCAGTAATATCTGTAAACAAACACAAAGACTATAAGTGCAAAAGAAATTATAAGTTTTGAAAAGGAGTTTAATGAACATATATCTTACAGTGCTACAATTTGCAATTTTGTAGTCTCTATCAGGCCCACATTGAAGCAATTTTGCTAGTTCCTTATAGTCTATCTAGTCAACACACCTTCGATCTCGTCCAAATCGAGTTATAGACTGTTAATTTTACCAAAAAAAAACCATCAGTTTTTATCGTGATACAGGTATTATATGATTTATTTATTATTAAACAAATATATCAACTTACAGCAAACTGGAGGTCCATAAAGTGGTATTTGTCTTTCTCTAACAAAGTGGTTTTGTTGGGTGCAGCCATCGAAACAGCAAGGTTGAAGCAATCATGATCCATCTCCACCATATCCTTATTTAAAATATCGCCAATTTTTCTCCGAGTTAAAGAAACCGGATATGGTCGGGTGCTTCGAACCCATTCTTTGCTAAAAATAGGATAACAAACAGGTTAATTGGTGTAGCATCTGTAGCACATGAAATGAGAAATCATAAAATTAGAACAAAATAATTTACTTTATAATTTCTTACTCTAAAGATTCAGGGTCGTCGAGCACCAGGATGCATGTGCGAATTGCATTCAATAGGTCTGTCCTGTTTGTCGGTGTTATTGTACCCGACAATATCATATCAAATAATTCAGAATCATCGAGCATTTCTACATCATCATCTTGATAATTGGTGGTTTCGATATCTTGTGCATCATCTTGTAACAGTCTCGCTATGTTTGGCTTGAAATTTGTTATTTTTATATTTCACAAAGGAAGTCGAGTTTGGACAAGATATTTTGCAAGGCTGTGTATCATCATATCATCTATGCGTGTGATTTTTTTTGGTGAATTTAGACGACTATTTTGGTATGGTTTGTACAGATTTTTACGGAGAGGTTGGTTTGCATTTGATACGTTGCCAATTTATAATGGTTTGATTTGCACTAAAACTATAAAGGTATTTATTTTTAGAACGAAGGGAACGAAGTCGCTCTTACAACTAGGGGTGAAAATAGGATGGATATTTTGAATCTTGGACTCTTGGTATATCAAATTGACATTTAATGACTAAAAGTTTTAGTGCCATCGAAGACGTAAGCTAAGCCCGTCGAAGACGTAAACTTGGTCAGAGTCGCGCTTGACGCCCAGCTCCGTCGTGGTGAGCGGCGCCCCTCTCCACCGCCGTGGTGAGCTCCCCTCCCCTCCCCTCCCTCCACCGTACTCGGATCCTTGCTTCCTTTTTCGGCGCCTGATCCTACACCGCTACGCGCCTGCTCGCGTTTCGATGAAAAATTTTAACCTTTTCGGTTTCGTTGGCCGTCCGGATCTGGCTCCCCTCGGCGCCGGCGCGCAGAGTTCGCGCGGCGGATCCGTATTCGGTGTGGTTGTCGAGGGCGTGTAAGGCGACGGGGCTAGGTCGTCGTGTGGTGGAGGTGCCGGATGCGGCTGCTGTCTCTGCTTCTGGTTCCTGGGGATTGCGGCTGTTACTGGTGTTAATAATAAACTGGATTGGGGATCCGGCTGCATTTAGCCTTGCCTCTAGATGGCGCAGAGGCATAAACCTACATCTTTGTGACGTTTTCTGGTCTACCATGTTTTCATGTTGACAAAGGTTTTGCATTGTTCATATTCGTGATTTGGGTGCTCTTTAGACCCTCCTTAAGCTGAGGACCAGGGCGTCTGTAACCCGGCACAAGTTTTTCTGATGCGTGTAGTCTTCTAGGTTGTGTAGCCTGTCAGGTACTAGGTGTTTGTTTCATGATGTACATGAGCACATCACATAATCAAAATGCAGTGTTCTTCACTACTCACTATTTCTATGTCCATCCAATCATCCATGACCTGAATGAACCAAGCATTTTCTTCTTTTGGGAAAAAGAAAACAACTACTAGACATGGTTTTAGGGCATGTATATGTTTTATTATATTACCTTCATAGGACAGGTTGGGAATCTGGCTGCATTTAATACTTACCTCCACATGATGCGTACTCTAAGCCTATGTTATTGTGACATCGACTGATGGGAGCTGTTTCGTATTGGATTTTCTGGTCTAAGCTACCAGTTGAGTGTTCATCTTCAACTCTATGTTTAAAGCCTTGCAATGAGGATCTTCGTGTCTTAATCTTCTTGGACAATTTTTAGTGCGTCTGATGGAATTTAGCCTCTATCCTAGACCTGGGACTTGCTCCAATGTGTGGAGTCTCTTTCATTTCATCACATGTTATTAGAAGGTTTTATCAGATTGCTGTTGCTTTCCAGTTCCATGTAGCTTCTAGGATACATTGTATTTAGGATACATGAGTACATCACACCAGGTGCTGTGGTACGGATGCTGCTTTAGATTATTGCCCCTTTGTTCTCTTAGGATTAGATTATTGCATTGCTTTCATTACACTATATATACGTCTGAACTTCCATTTGTTTACTTAACTGTCAGATATGACATTGTATTCTTTTGAGGTGTTATTAATGACTTAATATGAAATTGTCTGCTGATGCTAGCCTGTAAACACAATAACATTGCATTGGACTCCAGGGCTCAACTTCACTGTGAATACACTGACGCTACGAGAATTCGACACGGAAGGGTTCTCGAAGTGAGGTGCGAAGACCCACCTGCCATCTCTGATGGGCTTTGCCAGCCGGTTATCCGTGCTGCTCTTCTTCCTGGTCATTGGCGCTGTTGCAAACGACCAGATCTTCACCACTTCAGGTGAGCACTGTGGGGCCCGCTGGATCTCACCGGCGCTATTGAATTCCACCACCCTCTCTGCATTTTCGGCCCCAAAACACAATGAATTCACTGCTTCATCGATACCTCTTGATGGCTTCTCTTGTCGAATATAATCCAAAGGCTGTACGTTGATATTGGTGGTAACTTAGTTGGTACCCATATACTATAAAATGCTTGCCCAGATCTAGTGGACTGTGGTTCAAAAGACTTTGCCTTTAAGTGTGTATGTGGGTCAAGGGCTGGTTTGATAGTCTTGCTTGCTCTTAGGTTTCCTTTTGTTCAACACTGATATGCGCTGGAAGCGAGCTTAACTGGGTGTTGATTGTCAGGTGTGCCATTTGGGCGGAGTTCGCGTGAGCCAAGGTACCGCGTCGAATTCCATCCTGTTGATTCGCCGTTCCATCCAGTAAGATTTCTAATGGGTTTGTCCTTTCCATCCTTGTTTGTAAGTTGTAACAAAGCAAGAGCTTTCTGTTGTTCTTACTCAATTTCATTGCTGGTTATGCGTGGTCAACTGGCTGTATTGTATGGGTATTAGGTTCTGGTGAACTGTAAGTGAAACTACTTAAAGTTTACCGGCAATTTTCAAATGCTTATATGTAAATATAAATCATTCTTGACTTTACCACAGTTGGTTATTTGCTGTGAAAGACAATCGACTATAAATCAGGCAATGTGAACTTACCATGTTTATGCTAAATGGTGTGAATTTCACGCTTTCAGAAAAAAAAACGTATTTGAATTTTCCATTTTATTACATGGAGATTACTGCTTGGCATATTTCAAACATAATCCCTTTTATTCTAACTAGAGATGATTATGGTGTATTCAACAGGAGAATGGTCAGGAATCAGTACCAATGGCTAATCATGAGGGGAAACGTTTTAAGTGCTTTCTACCAGTTGAAGAAACTAAAACTATGAAGTCAATGCTCCCACAAAATGCAACTAACGTTATAATAGAAAGTGAAAGGAGAATTAAGCCAAAGGAGCCAGATGAGTTACTTGAGGTTCTCAAGGATCAGTGTTTCTACAGGGTGAGCATACAATTCTTTCTTATGCATGGGCGTGCACAGTTTTCAGTTATGTACATGTGTGCCTGCTAAGCAATGCCTAAAAAAATTGATTATTATTATTTTTGGCACAGCACGAAGGTTGGTGGTCGTATGAATTCTGTTATCATGGGAAAATCAGACAGGTCCATGTAGACGATGATAAGGTAAGAGTTTTTCTCCTCCAATAAATTTGTGTTTTTGCTGAGGCCTGTAATCATAACAGCTTCAAATGAACAAGCAAGTTCTATACTTAGTTGTAATGTAGAGAAAAGAATATACCCTGTAGCTTCAGTTTTATTGGCATTACCACATATGCAATCAAAAGTTGCTAGAGCGACAGCATTGCTGTTTACACTGTGTCTCCAGGTTATCCAAGAATTTGTTCTAGGTGAATACGATGATGACGCAACCGCTGCCTACCACGAAAATAGCACCTCTGAGTTAGCTGACAATGACCATCAAGTGAAAGATATATCTAAGAGGTGGTGTACTAAACTCCTGAAAGTGGGAAGAGAAACAACATATTATGATCCTCAGTCTTGAATGAATATATTATTTTGTTCCTGCTTTGTTTTCAGGTATCATGTTCACTTGTATACAAATGGGACTGTATGTGATCTCACAGATATTCCCCGGGAGACAGAGGTGAGAAAGAAACAATATAAATCTACGAAGTGAACCACAAAATCACCATATCAGTGCATTTGACTGTGCACACCCTGCCTTTGTTCTACAGGTTAGATTTGTCTGCTCGGAGCCTACTGTACTGATTAGTTCAATCAAGGAGATCTCTTCCTGCAAATATGTTGTAACAATTCAAAGTCCGATGCTTTGCAAGAACCCGTAAGTGCTATCACTGTCCTAGTAGTTTCTATCTTTGCAGTACCTGAAAGCTCACTATCTTTGCTCTGCTTGCAGGTTGTTCCAGCAAGAAAAACGAACCCTCTCCATCCACTGCAATGAGTTGCCTGCTAAAGCAGAATCCAGTATGGAGGATGACTCACTTCCAAAAGAAGCGCAGATTTCCATCATCCCCAATCAGGATGAGCTACATGATTTTCCAGCTTATGCTACTTGATATGCCTCCAGTAATCATGTCTGATGTAGAAAAGGCACAGTTTTTGGAGGCTCACAGTGGTAACTGAGCAACACTATGTATTAACTATACCATGGATCCTACAACAGAGGCTCCTTGTAAAGCAGGTTGAGACAATTATAGGATGATTACGAAGGTAGAAGGTTTCTCAGGCCCAAAGAAAGGCTCCTGTTAGTAAAGGTATTACTATTAGTAAAGGGTACAAGGTTAAGATAGTCTTGAAAATGTCTACGATAAGAATAATGCAGCATTCTTGAAATGTAAGCGTGCGAGCAAATTTTGTCGAATCAGCAGGGTTATAAGTTGTTATAAGTTTTTTCACAAAAAAAAAGTTGTTATAAGTTTAATGAAATACTTAAAAAAATCAACCAAAATTTCTGATATCAAATTAGCACCACTCAAAACTTGTTTGGATACGCATGGCTAATTGTAAGCTAGTTATTTTTAGACATAGTCCATCCAAACATGTAGCTAATTTGTAGGATAGTTCATTAGCTAAGTCTCCAACCAGTTGTTAGCCAACTAGTTGTAGGCTAATCTTTAGCTCTATCTACTAACTAGCTCTAACTAATCCAAGCAAGCCCTCAATTTGTCATTTAACATATAGTTTCATAGTATATTCATTTGGTGCATAACTTATTAATACCTGCGCTATAAACATGTTGAAATTGTGATACTTCGATTTTTTTTACTAGAACTCCATAGGTTTTTTTTTGTTTTTGTCAAAAAAAAAGGTACACGTGCAAACAACCACCGAAGACGTAAACTATGCATGCAATACGTAAAGTTGGAGCCGGTCGTCATCAGACCAGCACCGGCCACTCGCTCGCGAATAGGTAGCCTTTAAAGGGCGTCCCCGCAAAAACGCCACCCCACGCGGATCGATTCTGTCTCTCCGGTTTCCTCCCTCTCGGCGGCGGCGGCGCAGGTTCCCCTTCACCTCCGGCGCGGTGAGCTCCCCTCCCCCTTAACCGTACCCCGGATCCTTCCTTTCGCGGGGCCTGGTCCTACCGCTACGCGCCTGCTCGCGTTTTGGAGGAAATTTGACCCTTTTCGGTTTCCTTGGCCATTCGGATCTGGCACCCCATCGGCGCCGGCGCGCTGGGTTCGCGCGGCGGATCCGGTTCGGTGTGGGTGTCGAGGGCGTGTAAGGCGAGGGGGATAGGTCGTCGTGTCCATAGCTTGATGGGGGTGCGGATACGGCGGCCGTCTCTGCTTTTGGTTCTTGGGTTGGATGAATGGACGCAACGGGTCGTCTGCCATGGAGCGATGGAAATGGTATACCGATCCAATCCGCGGCGAACAGTTCTGGTGTATTATTCTTATGCACCAGTGTCTGTTGGCCAGGGAGGGATGTAGATGGTGAAAAAGAAATGGTGCTTATTGCGGGGAAAATACTGCCTAGCGTATATGCAAATCTATTTCTTTTGGTGTGTGATAATTCTGGTGTCTGCTCAAGGATCCGAGTTCAGCAGCGATGGGCTAGTATGCAAATAGGGTATTTGGAATTAACTTTAGTGCGGGGCCTGGGTGCAATTGCTGGTGTTAATAAACTTGATTGGGTATCTGGCTGCATTTGCCATTGCGTCTAGATGGCGGAGAGGCATCACGTACATCTTTGTGATTATTTCTGGTCTACCACGTTTTCATGTTGACAAGGGTTTGCACTGTTCATATTCATCCCTTGGGTGCAGTTCTGTTGGTTAAGCTGGGACCAGGGTGCATCTAACCTATCACAAGTTTATCTGACGGGTGCAATCTTCTTGCTTAGCATTAGCCTTTGACGTGTGTAGCCTCTCTGCCTCTCAGGTCCTAGGTTGTGATGTACATGAGCTCATGACATATTCTGAATGTAGCAATAGGAAAAATGTAGACTGTTATGTGTACTTTACTTCTCAGTATTTGTGTTGATCCATAACCTGAATGAACTGAGGGTTCTCTGCTTTACATAGGAAATTAACTACTAGACATGATTTTAAGGGCATGTTATGTTGTATTACCTTCATAGGTTGGGTTGGGTATCACCGTATCAGGCTGCATTTTATAGTTAATACTACCTCCAAATGATGCATAATCTTAACCTTATGTTCTTTTTACATTGATTGATGTGAGCTATTGCGCATTGGATTTTCGGGTCCAGGCGTCTAGCTAGCATACATTCAAGTTGACTGTTCATGTTCAACTCTATGTTTAAAGCTTTGCAGTGTGGATCTTCATGTCTCAATCTTTTTAGACAATTTCCAGTGCATCGATGGACTTTAGCCTCTATGCTAGGCCCAAGATTTACTCCATTGTGTGGTGGTTCTTTCACTTTATCATGGTCTTATGAGCTTGCTGTTGCTTTCCATTAGTCCATTACCATGTAGCTTCTAGGATACATGATATTTGAGTGTAACTGTGTAAGTATTGGTGCACATGAGTACATCACACGAGGTGCTGTGGTATGGATGCCACTTTAGATTGCCTCTTCATTGTACTCTTAGGATTAGATTGTTGCATTGCTTTTGCTACACTATATGCATATGAACTTCTGTTTGTTATGCTGAATTATGAGCTATGACATTGTATTCTTTTGAGTTGTTATTAATGAATTAATATTGAAATTGCCTGCTGATGCTAGCCTGTAAACACATTGGTAAAGTTCCTTGGCGTTGTGTTGTTGTCCAAACCCTAGGCACTTTACATGACCTTCTATTGTTCTACCTGTAGATTGATTGAATTTATTTGTATTGTAACTTATGTATGTGTATCATAGCTATCTTCCAGTCCATTCCTACCCTGAAGCATAATCTGCTCGTAGTGCAAACTCACTGAAGTCTCAAGTGTGCCTCATATTTTCTGGAGCTTTTGGTTTTACCTTCTGCTACAGTCTGTTATTGTTGTCTATTTCGCCAATAAGTCAATCTGCTGTCTATTTTTACTGCAGCTAGTTGTATTTTTTCCATAAGGAGTTAAGGACATTTTGTGTAATCCACCTGAATATGCACAATTATAACGCTGTCATATATGGCATTGGGTACCTGAATAGGGATGATTTATTTGCATTACTGATGATTTAATAGTTTGATTGAGGGATACATGTCTTCAACCTCCTGTAAATTGTCGTAAAACCAAACACTAGAAATCATTAGACTTGTGATGGAGTATTTTGGAGCATGTCTGACAACCACTTGGATCAAAGTACCTGTTGTTTCTGTTTGGAGTTTTTGGGAGCATGTTCATTGGTCTTTGTTGGGTGTCTGTAACATATAAGATTTGCATCGAATAGAAAATCAGCATGGTAACTCATATCTTATTAATACATTTGTTGTTTAGTAGATGATAAGTAGATGATAAGTCGATGATGCAGCCATGTGCGATTCTGATATTATTTTCTGTCTGGTTTGATGTATGCTTGTTAGGTAGTGGATAGTTTCAGATCTCGCTATTGCAGATGCTAGGATGTTGATATTGTTACCTTGATTCTCAGTAGATGATAGTCAATGATGCAGCCTTGTGCGATTCTGATATTGTTGTCTGTTTGGTTTGGTGTATGCTTGTTAGGTAGTGGATAGTTTCAGCTCTTGCTATTGCAGATGTTAGTGTTGATATTGTTATCTTGATTCTTTGTTGGGTGATAAGGAAATTCGTCCGACTATTTGCTTTTCAGCATTTTGTGGCTTTGTTTGACTATGATGGCTATGTTTTGGGAGAGAGTGCAATGTTAGGTGAAGGGTATCTGGTCTACATTTGTTTTTTGTTCGAAGAAGCAATGATTGAGACCAATGCTAGAAATGTTTTGGGTGTCATTTTCTATTTCTGCCCTAATCGTTAAGAAATGTTTTGTGGTGAATAGAGCAATTTATAGGATGCAAATGTAAGAATAGAGGGAGTTGACTCTTGTGAGTTTTAGTGATGATTTTCTGGGAGGGGTTGCTTTGAAAAATAAATCCCTCTACTATTTCTGAATACCCAGTTGGCTTTGCAAAGCTTATGTCTCTGCATATTTGTGGTCGATTCTTCATAATACGACATTACTATACAACTTTGGGTCCAATTTTGCTATATAAATATCACCTTAGCCTCCGCCTGTAGGTGTGACTAGTCATATAATTTGAATTTGAATGGGCCAAAATGTGATGCTGTATGCACATGTCTGCATTTATTAAGAGTATCTTTCTACCTTGTGAAGATATGCTGTCTGCCTGTTGCACCCACGTATCAGCTCACAGAATCTCCATTGCTTTCAGTTCAGGCACTTGACGTCTGACCTCAACAAGCTAGCAAATGGCAGGTGGCAGGGTTGCACATGCCACCCTCAAGGGCCCGAGCGTGGTGAAGGAGATCTTCATTGGACTGACCCTGGGTCTGATCGCTGGAGGTATGTGGAAGATGCACCACTGGAACGAGCAGAGGAAGACTAGATCCTTCTACGACATGCTTGACAAGGGCCAGATCAGTGTCGTCGTCGAGGAGTAGTTCCCACATGACAAGGGCCAGATCAGCGTCGTCGTCGAGGAGTAGTTCCCACATGTCAAGTCTGAAGTTCTTTTTCGCCAGTTTTCAAAACTCTATGAAGAGCATGACAAAGTGATTGCTGTGGAGATTTGTCTTGAAAATAAGCATAACCATTTGAGAACAGCAGATTTTGTTGAGTTTCCTTTACTTGTCATATGAGCATGTCCATGTCATACCAAACATTTGATCTACTTTACATGTGTGATCTTTGCGAGCAACTGTGCTCGACTTAAGGAGTATGTTGCTATCATTTGTGTGACTGGTTCACGGTTACCTAACAGGCCATCCCGAACTTGTGTTTGGACGTAACTTTGAGTGGGTGATGCACTAGTAATATTGACATAATGCACGCTCGGCTGGTGCTCTTTCATTTGATAACGTCATTTGGTTCGGTCAAGATAAGTTTTTAAGGTTTTCCTGCGCCTTTCACTGTCGTTTTCGCATTTGTCATGGATGTAGTGACTCCGTCTGATGCAAGTTCAATTTTGCTTTGGTTACTTAAGAAGTGTTAAACGACTGCTTAGAGCATTTTAAGACCTTTTCAAAACTCCATTACAATCCTTTTTTTTTTGGAAAACTGAAAAAAAAAAAAACTCTATTCAGCAATTCTCTGTCTCAAGTCCAATCTTTTTGCACGAGAATGGTAAAATCGATCCAATAGCATGAAAATATATTCGCTTATCCTCTCGTCGATCCAGGAGATGGAAGGGCATGAGAAAGAAGTGGACAAGGAACACGCTTCCCCGTGTAAATGCATGTAAGAGAAAGTAAGTGCTTAACCTATCATCGTCCAGGAGATAGAAGGGCATGTGAAAGAAATGGAGATAGGGCAGGCTTGTCAACATAGATGTACAAGAGCTAGTAATTAGTGGCTAGAGTAATTTGGAAATCATCTAGAATTTCTGATTTAAAAACGCCTCCTAAGAACGAGCTCGTAGCTAGGTTGGCACGCAGCTCAGGTGCGAGCGCTGCCCACCCGCGTTCGATTCCCAGGAATTGCAACCGGGTGTCTCACCAGGGCTATGTCCTCAATAAATTCAGTTGCCTCTCGTGCGTGGAGCCACAGAGGGAATGCGACGCGCCCGTTGTCTACGGTGCCATGATGGATCCGGTGATCTCACGAAGGACGCGACGTGGTCTACATGTAGTTGTAGGTTTGTTTGTGTACGTGTGGTGTGAGTGTGGTGTTGAAAGGTCCTAAATGGCTAGAGGGGGGGTGAATCGCCTATAAAATTTTCTTGCAAAGCACTAAAACAAGTTGTTAGTACTTAAAATGGCGAAGCTCTTCTAGCACTAGCTCAACTAAGCTATGCAAGTCACTTACACAATTCTAGCAAGAGGCTAAAGTCTCTAAGCACAACAACAAGG
>JAKNSH010458211.1:0-14054 GCA_027790015.1 Cymbopogon flexuosus
CTATGAGTACCTCCGAAGGACTCAGTCGGCTGATCTGAAGACTGCTAAAGTCACCGCTACGTCTCGTCGTCGACGGAAACGTCGCTTACCACCTAATACATAATGCTGGAACGTTACGTTACATTACAATTTATAAAAAGAGAAACACACTCAACTCCGTGTACAAGAAAGCGAATCGCCTTGGCGTGGCATGCGTGTACCTCAACGCCCAAAACCGCACGTGCCCATCCTGACCGGGCTGGTCCGCGCGCGGCAGATCACAAGTCCGGATCAGATCTGAGTACTACCTGGTCCCAGTTTTTTTTTCTTTAAAAAAAACAAACCGGGTCCCAACCCGCCCGATCAGACCCGTTAAGACCGAACCCGGTATCAGCCAGCGCGAGCACGTCGCCCGCTGCTGTATAAAATCATTGGTGGGCAGGGGCGCTCGTGGTTTCTTTCCTTTCTTCCCTCTCCTCCCTCCTCTCGTCGCGTCCAATAAAAAGAGGGGGGAGAAAAAAAACTTTTTTTTTTTTGCTCCCCTCCCCCTCGCTTCCCCCGAATTTGATGCTTAAACCCTCGCCGGGAGGAGCAGCAGGAGGAGAGGACTCCAATCCCGACGCGCGCCCCCGTCCCCGCCACCTACCGCCGGATCTCCGCCGACGCCGCCATGGCCGCCCAGGGTCCCGCACCAGGTGAGACCCTCCCCCCTGTTGCTGGGTTGGGGTTTGACTTTCTGATTCGATTCCCCTCGCCCGCCGCGCCGCGCTACGCTGCGCTCGGTCGGGTCGTGATTGCGCTGCGTCGCTGCTCGAATTCTCCTCGGCGCGCTGGATTCGGCGGGAATTGAGTTCGCGCTCGGCCCGGGGGCTGCGATCTCGGGGCTCGCCGGTTCTGCTGCCGGGGCTCTGGTTGGGGCTCCTAGGTCAAGATTGGTTCCGGGCCTGCGGCTCCTTTGCTCCGTGGACGCGCTCTAGCTGCGATTTCCCCGTCGGGGTTGAGTGGAGGGAGATGCGCGACTGGGATTTGTGCTGATTACGTTGTTGCCTCACATCCTCCCTCGGGGCGAGGGCAATAGCGTCTTTTCTGCTTTTTCCCCCTTTTGCTGGGGGTATGCCCGCCTATAGGGGATTGCTAGCCGTAGCCAGTTTTACACGAGCTAGCACGGCAGAGTTGCTGCTAGTAATACAATCGGTAGTACCCAATGGGAAGCTCTAGCTTCGGTACATACTAGGTGTGTTCAAGTAAGCTACTGTACAGCCGGGACATGGCTTGCTGCTGCGGTGGCTGATGTCCTGATTGATCATGATACCGGCTGCAATTGTCCTGTGCATATGCGCGTAGTAGCTTTCAGTTGTCCTGTGCATATGCGCGTAGTAGCTTCCGAATGCTTTTGATTGGGGAGTTGTACAACTCGCAACATCTTGTTTCTGCTTGTCTATACAAGTGTCATGCTTGTCTTGAGTTTTTGGCTATTTTGCACCGCAACAACGAGGTAACTTCCCACGATTCCTGCTGCCAACTTATGTTTTTATAATTGTATGTTTTGTAGATAGTGTGATTCCGCTGCAGTCGGAACCTGTACTTGAGAATAACCCCTCCAAGAGTGCAAATGCCAAGGACCAGGTAATTTTGCTTCCGTCTAGAGTTTATTTCCTAATCATATATGCTTTGAAATGTTTGCTCATGAGTATGTTGCCATTGCGACAGATTCTTTCTGGTACAGAGAATGTGTCTGCAGGCAATGCACGTGGCGCTAGCTCCTTAAAATCGCCAAAAGGCCCGTCAGACAAGGCTAGCTCTGTCGGGAAAGCTGGAGAACAGCCTTTCCTCTACCAGCAAAATGTGTATGCACCGCAGCCACAACCCCTCTATCCTGGAGGTTAGGGTACATTCATTGACTTAGGCTCTTTATTTATCAAGGTAGCAACTTTCATTTTTCAGGGAGTGCTGTTTTAAATTTGATGTTCTTTTTCTTCCCCTTATTGTAGGATACATGAACCCTTCAGGACAATGGGAAGAATATCCCCATTATGTGAATATGGAGGGGCTCCATTCTGTATCTCCCGTAAGTAGCTGGAATTGCTGAGCTTCTTTGTGTTTCTTGATAATTTCTTTTTTTTTTCTAAATATTTTTTCTTGAAGGGAATCTACAATGACAACCAGTCCCTCATGCTATCTCCTGGATATGCAAGCAACCCCCAAATGATGTATGGAGCATATTCTCCTGTTTCCACCGTTGGAGATGGCCAACAATACTTCCCTGTGCACTATCCCTTCTCAAGTCCTTACTATCAACCACCAGCTTCTCCTAGCATGGGATATTCAAGCTCTGCGACTGGAATATCCCAAGGAGGGGACCCTATGCTGCAGCAAGAGTACTTCCTTCCTGATGGCCTTCTATATTCACCCACACCAGGGTATCATCATCCATTCAGCTCATTCGACAGAGGTAATATTTCTCCTCTAAAGTTTCTTGTTTTGCTGCAGGCGAATTTTTTATGACTGCCAAAAACAGTGTTATAATATATTGCTTAGAGCCATGCCTAACTATGTTTTGACCTTTTGCAGCACCGACAACACCAAATAATGCTCCTGGGTTGTTTGGTCAAGGGAATCTACCACTGGCTTCTGGCATGGTATGCTGTCAGTCAATTGGATTCTGAGCATACATGGGTTTACTACATTTGATGTTATGGGGATTCAAGAGGGGTTTAATATTTGGAGGCAGTATTTGGTTTACCATGCCGTAGTTATTTTGGAAGTCAAATTGACTTGTTTATGTTAACGAACCACTTATTGTCCAGTGCTGATAATGTATGTTGTTGCAGCATCATGGATCGATGTATGGTCCTGGATCCTACAAGGGACGCCAGCAAGGTAGCAAATTTGGTGGCACTACTCCAAGTTGGGGTTCTACTGGTCGCAGATTTGGTACTTTTGACTTGAGTGGCAATCAACAAAGGGGGAGCATGGCATTTGGTAGTCACAATGGCTCTCTGGAGTTTATGAATGAGCAAAACCGTGGGCCACGCGCTACAAAACCGAAGATACAAGACACAGAGAACTCCTCAGGAGAGGAGAAAAATGAGAAATCTGTTCCTCTGATTGATAGTGAACTGTACAATCGCTCTGATTTTATCACTGAGTACAAGGATGCCAAATTCTTTGTAATAAAGTCCTACACCGAGGACCATGTACATAGGAGCATTAAATATAATGTTTGGGCCAGCACAGCCAGCGGGAACAGGAAGCTGGATTCTGCTTACCGTGCGGCCAAAGAGAAAGAAGAGCATTGCCCTATTTTCTTATTTTTCTCGGTAAGACATCTCCTTTGGTTTTTGCTTTTCCCTTCAAGGAAAAAGAGTAGCAGTACATAGTGGGTGTTTGATCCTTTATTAGCATGTGCTAAGGTGTTTCTAATTTTGCTAATTTTTTTTAATGCATGATTGTACCTTTTATAGGTTAATGGAAGCGGCCAATTCTGTGGCGTGGCTGAGATGATTGGACCTGTTGATTTCGACAGAAGTGTTGATTACTGGCAGCAGGATAAGTGGAGTGGCCAGTTCCCTGTGAAGTGGCACATAATTAAGGATGTGCCAAATAACCTTCTGCGGCACATCATTCTTGAGAACAATGACAATAAACCTGTCACAAATAGCAGGGACACCCAAGAGGTAAAATTTGCATAATTTTTTTTTTTCTGAATGTTTAAACTGCCAGTATCAATGGCATTTCTGAATAAATTCACCAACTCTTAACATACAGGTGAAGCTGGAACAGGGCCTCCAGATGCTAACAATCTTCAAGAGCCATGAGGCTGAGACAACAATCCTGGAAGATTTTGACTTCTATGAGCAGCGGGAGAAAGCCTTGCAGGAGAACAGACGTCAACAGCAGCCTGCGAACACTGATCCTCAGAAGCTGGTGGATACCAAGGCTCAAGGTCCTGTGGCCGATATATCAGATGCATTTGCGAAGGCCGTCCTGTTGAAGGATACTGAGAACAGTGGTACAACCCAGAAAGCTGAGGGTGCCTCAGCTGAAAACGGATCTGCTGCCACAGCCAAGGTTGAAGGAAGTGCAAACCTGAACACAGGCCCTGTGGAGGAAAGCAGTTGATTTGTTTGCCTTCTTTCTGCTAATTTGGAGCAGCAGATGAATAGCTTGCTGCAATGTGAAGGTCGGAAAGGTTAAAGTGCAGGTTGATTGTGTTTTATATGGTTGGGCCCGCGTCAGTTGTACAACATCATAGGCTTTGTTTTATCTCCATTTAGGTCATATAATTTCAATATCATAGTTCCAAAATTATTGTTCCCAGTTGTCTTTCATTCCTGTTTTATTTGACTGCCGTCTTCCATGTTCCTCGTGTCGCACCATGAATGATTGTTCAATTTTAGCTGGTTTAGGCATAAGAAGCTGCAGAATTATGCTACGGTAAAGTTGCATTTTCTGCAGTTGAATGTGATGTTACTGTCGAGTCTTCCACTGTCTCCATCCTTGTATAATTTCAGAGATCCTTTCTCGAGTGTATCTTCGTGTTGTTACTCTCAACATGTACAGTTCTGCATGACCAACAAAAGCACAACTCATGCATGACCATCCAAATCCCAAACTCTTGTTTATTAAAAAAAAAAAAAACTTGCATATTATGAATAAAATGGAGAACTCTGTAACACCTTGTAAAGCTGTTGTAGCAGCAAACCTAAAAACATTTGCAAATGTGAGTCTGTTCACATGCGGTGGCTTTACAGAATAGATCAAACCTTAAAAGCAAAAATCAATAGCAATCATAACCTGCCACAGATTTGTTCACCTCATAAGAGGGAAAGTGATGCTGACCAAGGCAAAGACAAATGATTATGTTAGCATCAAATTTCGACAGACTACAAGGCAGGAGCAAATCCATGCTACTAGTTACTAGATGATACATATTATATATATACCATGAACCATCAAAGCTTCCACATGTTGCTGCATGATGATAAACACACAAACAGCGAGCAGCAAGAACATGCACTTGTTACAACGGAAGGGTATTTAGTCAGCATAAAGCTACATCTATTACAACAGCATAAAGCTACATCTATTACAACCACTCTCGTGACGACAACTAGGTGTACTCTACAATAACATGTCAAAGACAGGAGGCAGACTGAGGAGTCAGCTTTCTGTTTCTGAACCACAAGTCTATTAATATTATAAATACATAGGATTAAACCTCTCTCCAGGTTCTTTTCCTGGATTGTGGATGACTCAGTCCAGCGTCATGGGTTGGGCGACGCAACAGCGGAACCGAGCCTTACGGACAGTGGTCAGAACCTCCACCTCTACCTGTTCCAGCATCCTCACAATCTCAGTGAACGGGGGACGGGCTTCAGGGTTTGCGTCCCAGCACCTGGTCATGATCTCCGCAAGGGCGGGGAGGCAGTCGTGGGGTATGGCTGGCCGGACGCCTTTGTTCACAACAGCAAATGCAGCTTGCACTGCAGTCATATTTGCAAAAGGAAGATTCCCAGTTACCAACTCCCACAGGACAATGGCAAAACTGTAGACATCAACTTTCTGGTTGTATGGCCTATGCTGGATCATCTCACTGCAAGTGGAAAAATAGCAAAGTTAATACATTGGAAACAAACAAAACATCAGAACTTTATAAATTGTAAGCAGTAGCTGAATGTACAAAGACATTTGGGAGGGTAGGGGTAGGGGCATAGTTTACATAGCAGAAAAATATCCAGAACGGAATAGTACATACCACCTACAAACATTAAATATATATTACAAACCACAACTAAAAAACAACCAAGCTCACATGCCTATGGAAAACAAAATAAGGTTGTTCACTAGTGATCATGTGGCTCACTAAGTTACCACTCAGCAAAATCTAATGTGATATCAAGCAAGCTGAACACAAGACTTTTTCTCCCAATACTTATAAAACACTTTAAAAATGCTATCAATAGACAAGAAAGTAGTAACAAAGAGGAAAAGGAGTTTATATGAAAGGAGAAAAAACATTAAAAAGGAATATAGTAATGTGAAGATTCTTAGCATTATTGACTCAAGAGCATCAGCATCACCAAAGTCAGGATGAATTCGAACATACAACTAGGGACCTATATGTGCATCTTTAGTGAATAACATTTACATTATTCATGCATGCAGATATACTAAGAACCAACTCGCAAATGAGAACAATCTAACAAGCAGAGTTTTAAAAAACGTTTTTAAACTTCATTTAATCTCGTTTAAACCCTGAACGTTGGCCTAGCGTTGCGTTTAATCACAGTGTCGTTTAATCACAACACACGTTTAATCATGTTTAATCTACGTTTAATCACAAAAAACTCTAAACCGTAGGCAAGCGTTCACCTAGCGTCTAGCGTTTTTTAAAACCTTGCTAACAAGTCAGAATCTCATGCTTCTACTAAAAAAATACTTCGTATAGTGTGGGCTCTGGTCATTTCACACCATCCAATCCAATAATGCTATATTACTTATTTGTTCACAAAAAAAAAAAAAAAAACTTATTTGGTAGGTCATACTATTCAATCCATACTGAAATTTCTATAACGATTTTTCGCAATTACTCATCATTTGCATATCTCCAAGAGCTAAATCCAAGGGCAGTAGGTTTCCACTAACACATGGAAGATACAAGGCTCAGATTTTTGGCAATTACTCATCATTACTATTCAATGCATGTTACCACTCCCAGGTCCCACCAACCTCCATCTTCAAACATGGACATTTTGATCCTACACAACTTTTACCTGGCTGGTCAATACCGAACTTGCCAATTTAGGATAGTGGACACAGTATGTTTGTCCAGTAAGATAGTAAAGTTTTTTTTGCAGTTGATTCATATAACGGAAAAGGTAGAGGAAAACAAGAGTACAATGTTTAGTGACGCGAACAATGTTATCCCAATAGGCCATCTTACAGAAACAAGTTCATTAGTTGAGTTGCTTAACCCTAAACAGCTTCAGTGAGTGCCTTAGATATTACGAATTAACCATAGAAGTTTGAGTTGCTTAACCCTAGCTAGCCACGAAGGGTGTCATTTAATTGTCATGGAGGTACAACTGGCTTCGATATTTACTAAGGTAGTGTTTGGTTCCATCTCTGAAAACGACGACAGTAACGCTAACGATATCATATCATAGAGGGAATGTGAAGAACACGAGTCAAAACGAGATTTGTTCGGTTTAAACATGTAAAGTATTTGTTACCAGTGGGCCATCTTTGCCAAGATCATCAGATGCTAACAAGATGATGCAAAGGCCCTTCGAACATAAATAGGGACGAATAGCATGGCACGACCTCACTACCTTGGTCTTCGGAAGCAAAGCTACCCTGACTAAGGGCATGGGTCACCGACCATCAATGAATATGCCACTCGGGCTAACTACTAGCTAGTGAAGCAGCAATCAACGGCGACGAGGCCGCCACAGAAGTTTCAGCACGCGGATGGTAAACGGAGAAGATGCAGGATCGAAGGCACCGATGCAGTCAAGGGGAGAGGAAAAGTAGCTTGCAATCGCAATCTGATGACGTCCGAGTGGGAAGGTAACAGATGGCGGCATCTGATTAGGCAGGAAGCGATTACGGCAGGCACCTTAACAAGGTTTAATGGAATCGGTTAACGAAATTATCCGTTTACATTCTAAATACCCTAACCAAACACTAATTTAGTTACCAAGTGGAGCTTAGGAATCTTGTTTGAATATCAATTCAAAATTGGTGTGAATAGTGTTCCTATTGATGAAGTAGATAGAAGATATGAAACAAATAGCTCCCAGGCTGGCCTTCAACTAATTTGATATGGTTAAAGACATTTCGATAACTTTGGTTGCATGAACGACAACATCATGTTGTGCATCATGTCACACCTCTAGCTAACATGCCATTTAGTAGAGAAGCAAGTTACAAATGTTACTTGTTGATTGTAGTCATCTCCTTTGTTGTTAGTGAGCTTTCCGTAGGGAGCCAAGTTTGCTCTCGTCCTACCGCAATTATTATTGGTACTGACCAAGGAAGGGTGTGTTTGGGACCGTTTAAAATCAGATTTGCAGCCATCCCACGAGAATCAAGAAAAAACCTGCCAAATGTCTCGCGAGAATCGATGATTCTTTCCACCGCCAAAGATTGAACTAGCCATCACTTTTCTATGCCGTAGGGTGGAGGCCATAGTCGCCATATCGCACCGCGTAGTGGCCACGTCACGGCCCCAAACACGACCAAGGATTCCCCTTTTGAGGTAAGTATTGCAAACAAAAAATGGAATAGTCAATATTTGCAAGATGACTTTTTGCTCATTCAAGCATGTGGCAAAGCACCATGGTTTGTTTCAAGTTGGAAAGTCAAGCCATGTCACCTGGGCGCCCAGTCGTTCAAATTTCCAATCATGATTAGACAATGACTACCCATGATTTACAAATGACTACAAATATGGACATCACATCTCATTGCATTCGGAGAAAGATTACTAGGAAATGGTAGTGAAGCATAGGTGACTTTGAGATTGGGCAAGAGAAACTTTGACGCTAAGTCATTGCAGGGAGATTCTATTGAGCCAAATTGTCACCCAATGACCAGATGACAATTAAGCACCTAGCTTGCTTCTAGCCCTCTCCAGATCACACCTCTCCAGATCACAGTGCTTTTCTAACGTCTAATCACTAACAAATCAACAATTAGAAGAGGAATCGGTATCTTCTTGCTTCTTTTGCATAGCCCATCCAAAAGCCAATCAAGTTGAAAAAGGAATCAAGAGGGGGGAAAGAGAACATTGGAGGTGCACTCGCGACTCATCCGACCCACTAGCCTGACAAAGTAACCATAGACAAAATACATAGACCCTAATGGTATGATTGCTTGGAAGGAATAGGAGTTGAGAAATACGGATTTACAAATCTCGTTTATTTTGTGGCAATGGGAGGGACTATTAGGGCACGTACTACGTCGTGGTTTTGTTGCTATTTAGCTTAGATTAACCACAATTACCACGCCAAACGGGGAGAGAACGCTTGTCATCTCACGAGGCGACGAGCCCAGCTCATGCTCCCAGAGTAGGCAACGAATTCGACCAATGTTGTGCGAGTGGGCGTCATTTGTGCAGGCACAAGAATGGTGGCAAATCGTTTTTCCTCGCTTGTGGAAGCTTTCGTGTAGATGCATGCTTTGCAAATGGCAACCCTTATCAATACAAAAGGGCAAAGGGTTTTTGGTCGTGAGCAGATAGGGCGACGCGAACATGAGTAGGTATAAAGGCACGAGGTGACATTTATGCCCTTAGTGTGAACAGGTCAGATGCATCCACGTCTTCAATCGTGATTAGATAGATACATGCCCCACCCATCGGGTGCTAAATGCATCATCTGGCTCCCCAATACCAATTATTATGTTTGGCTGCAAAGGAATTATAGAATAGTAATCACATGAAAATTCTTGATCATGTTTGATTACAAAAGAAATGTTAGTTGCCTTTGATTTACACATCTACTTATCCACCGAGCAAGCGATATGTCCATCAACATGTTCGCTTGAACTTATTAGCTATGGCACAGTGTTTTTCTCTCACAACAAAACAACATCAGTCGGCTTATCAACCACAGAAACCATCGG
Source organism: Cymbopogon flexuosus (assembly GCA_027790015.1). Lineage (NCBI taxonomy): Eukaryota > Viridiplantae > Streptophyta > Magnoliopsida > Poales > Poaceae > Cymbopogon > Cymbopogon flexuosus. The sequence continues at coordinate 9,610 of JAKNSH010458211.1, forward strand.
CCAAACAGACAAAATCTTTCGTTCGGTTTCTCCTGTCCTGCCATCGTCGCCTTCACCATGGCAAGGACCATGGTCATTGTTGGGGGGGCAATTCATGGAACCAAGACCAAAGCTTCCTTCATCTGAGATTGTCCCACCTCTTCTTGACTCTGCGAACCCTTCGCCTTTGCTTCTCCCACCACTTGTTAACTATGAGAACAAAGATGAGGGATCTTGATGAGAAAGGTAATGCTGGTAAAGAATCTCAACACTATTAACTTGCCACCACAATGTTTGACATCACCATCTCATGGATGGAGACAACTATTACAAGATCTCTCAACATAGGCAACAATGAGGATGCCAACCATGGCGATGCCCAACAGGGCAAGAGGGTGTGAATGAGGCACAAATGTTTGCCATGCTAGCGCCAATGAGCACGAGGACCACTTCTAGGGTGGCCAATTCAGATGGTGACCCTCAAAATTATGGCCTACCTTTTTCAATTTCAATCCAACTTAACAATCAAAGACTGAATTGGGCCCATTTCCATTCCACAAACTCGGGCCCAATTCATGGAACCAAATGGACCAAAGCTTCCTTCATCCCATATTGCTTCAACTCTTCTTAGTGTTGCATTATCAACCCTTGACTCCGGTACCCCTTCGCCTCTACTGCCACCGCCTATGAGTACAAATACGAGTGCATGATGGATCTTGGTGGGAAAGTTGATGTCGACCAATGATCTCAGCACCACCAATTTGGCCACCACAATGCTTAACGTCACCATCGCATTGATGAAGTCGACAACTAAAACAGGATCTCTCCACACAAGCAATAGCGAGGATGCTAGCCATGGAGATGTCCAAGGAGAAGATAGGGGTGTCAACAAGGAGGCACAAACATTGGTCATGTAGCAGCACAAGTGATCACCAAGAGGCGAAATGCAAGGGTCAGAATGTCGTCACTGCTGAAGATGAGGACCAGGTTTGAGTTGAACATTTCAAACAGTAACCCTAAAAAATTATGGCCTACCTATTTTAGTTATCCTCAATTCAAACACATTTCAAGTCGGGTCCAACTTAACAACCAAAAACCTGAAATGAATCCATTTCAATTCCACAAGGTTGGGCCCAATTCGTGCAACCAAATGGGACCAAAGCTTCATTCATCCCATATTGCCCCATCTTTCTTGGTGTTGCATTGCCAACCCTTGACTCCACTAACCTTTGCCTTCGCCTCTACCAACAATTAAGCCTACAATAACTGATCGCAGGGCAGGATCACAAATTCAGCAGCAAAGATAGCATAATTAGGCTAATAAGGCTTCAATCGGCAACAAGGAGGCATCAATTGACCACTGAGCTAGGTGAATAAACTCCAATTGCCAACTCAACACCACCAATTACTTTGCATTTTGCCTAATGCCTAATGTCTAGATCGGAATCCTCCCTTCTCACCAATCGCCTTTCACTAGGCGAGATGTTATCATGCATCACATGATTGTTTAAATTACACTTAATAATACAAAAAAACTGAGAAAAAAAAATGCTAGAAAACATTTCTGACATGTAATTAAATTGGCTTTAACTAGAAGAGATGTTGCCATGCATCACATAATTACTTATTTATGCCTCATACACTAACCGAGAAATATTTATGTTATAAGTGAAATACTTGTAAAAAAAACATTGAATTAAACCACGTCACAGATTTCTAGTTCATAAAACCAAACTTCCTTGGCCAACAAGTAGCAGCTAACATAACTTGAAGATATAACTAACATAGTAAAATAGCATGTTGGATCTGAGTATTTACAAATGCTCCTAAAAAGACACATACTTTATGGACCTCTAGAAGAATGCATGGTTCATATGCAGCAAAAGATGCAAATCACAACCATAAATAGCAATAGTTATAAATCATTAGCACCCATCTAAAATAGTACAACCAAAAGGTGAATACAATAGCACCGCTACTTTACTGTTTCTAAGTATTAAGCAATATCTGGATCCATTTTGCTATGCCCTACAATTTTAGAACTTAGGCATACAAATGTTTGATCTGCCAAGGTAGCTTTAGCATTGGATAATGAATCCAAAAAAGAAAGCAGCCTTAAAATGGTAGTTCTGGAGAGCAGCAGCATGTATATTTCACATGCAAAAACACAATCTTGCACAATAACCTATTCAAAGCATGCCATGCAATAAGAAATAACTCGATTTTGGAGAAACAACCTTATTATATAACAAAAACTAAAAATAACAGGTCAATGCATACCAAAAGTACATTAAACTATTAGGTCTAATATAGGAATGAATATAACTAGTAGTAGTTTTTTTGCTTTCGCAGTACCAGTCATTAACATGTTACAGGTAAACAATATAAAAGGAGTGTAAGCAACCACATAAACTGCTTATTCTTGTAAGAGAAGAAAGGTACTGCTTGATACAAAGTTCCACAATAGGATCCATAGTAACAGCAATGCGAAAAGATCAAAACAGATTTGCCTTATTGAAGTAGGATATTGACTAAATTGAAACAAACAGGAGAAAGAGCATGTTTGATCAACTTACGGTGCCATCCAGCGGTATGTTCCAGTTTCAGGTGTCATCCCCTCAGTCTTGACTTCAATCCTAGCCACTCCAAAGTCAGCAATCTTAATAGACTTATCACCAGATATCAGGAGGTTGTCTGACTTCAAATCTCTGTGAATGAACCCAAGGCCATGGACATAGGCCATGCCACGTGCAACATCCAATGCTTGCTTGACTGCCAACTTCAGTGGAACAGACCTGTTCTGCCTCTTGCTCAAGAAATTTTTAAGAGATCCACCCTTTGCATACTCTGTTACAATACACCAAACCAAGGGCTTCCTGCATGCACCAATGAATTTGACAATATTCGGGTGCCTCAGTGTTGCAAGCATCATAACTTCTTGGACAAACTGCTGCTCCAAGAGTTGAGCTTTCTCAGGGTCAGCCTCAGGTCGCTCCAATAGCTTAATAGCAACATCCATCCCATTGTATGTTCCCCTGTAGAGCTTCCCAAAAGCACCTTGTGCAAAGGCCATGCCCATGTTCAGCTTCCCCAGATCAATAGCCCACTCCTCATAATCCTTGAGTGTCTCAGTTGGGAACTTATTGTCCATCAGAGCATGTGCCAGTGCATCCTCACTCAAGGCATGGGACACCCGGCCACCGCGGAAGATGCTGTGCCCAACAGAGTAGCTTCCCACAATGACAGGGCCCTTGAGACCAGGATGGCCAAGCATGCCAGTGCGGGAATCACTGTTAGAGCCAACACTGCTGTTGTGGTCCATAGACATGGCGATGGATCCACCATGCATGCTGGTCTGCATGCTGTTGAGGCTATCAACAGACATGTTGGAGCCCTCCCCTAGCTTCTGGTAGAAGGCCATGTCACAGAAGTTCCTGCCAAAGTTTACGCCATCATTATGGCCACCCAAAGCGCCAATGAAGCCAGGGAAGTTGGCGCCTTGTGCCATATCACTCGACAACCGAAATGTTAGCCTCTGCAGGAACTTCGGTCTTCTCCCCGGTCCCCCCAACACAGGTCCCGAAAAGCCTGGTGAGTGATTACCTGCAACCACAGAATAAAACTGAGGTCAGAAACAAGGGGCAAATTAGTCCACTGCTAAATACAGGTCAAGCAAAGGCAGAGGATTGAAGATTCCATTCCTACAAGGCACAAAGGTTTCCACTGCCATCAAGATATAGAACCATGAATAAAATCAGTCATCCAAGAATTGCTATTTAAGGAAGGAACCCAACCCACCCACGAAGAATAGAAACGCATATATACTCCATTCCAAATTATAAGACATTTTCACCTTTTATAGATACATTGCTTTTACATGTACCTAGACATAGTGTATAGCAATAGTTATGTATATCTAGAAAAGACAAAACGTCATATAATTTGGAATGTAGCGCATACAAGCATAAAAAATTGCACTGTACTCAAATATAAGTGATTCAGGGAATCAGGGTACACAAAACAGTTTTGCATTAAATACTTTTCCATTTATGAACCAATCACCATTACTCATGTAGTTAATAGCCACTGATTAGAAAATAAAGTGAGGGCACAAGCGCCTTATATGTCCTCTCTGAATACGTCCTAAAATTTGTAAGTACACTGTTCGATAGATAGAGATAATACTGCTGTATCTCTCTAAGCTAATACAGCCTGCAAGCGCTAGAATCCCCACAGAGCCACCACCGGCAACGTGCAAGCAAACAACACTAGGGAATAGAAACCTATATTAGCAACTCCAGAAGTGGAAAAAATTCGACGGCGTCCAAAAGAGGTATATAACCCCAAATCCCTAACGAATTACCCCCAAAATGGCAATCTGGGCACCGAACATGCGGCTGCAGGCAGGCCCTTTCCAGAAGCCAAAACGAGCACCCCAGAGAACCGACTGAGGTACCCGACCCGAG
>JAKNSH010458449.1:0-10852 GCA_027790015.1 Cymbopogon flexuosus
GGCGGCGAGGGGGCTGAGGAGGAGGAGGAGAGCTGGAGAAGGTTCCGCTCGTCCATGCGCCACCGCGTGCACAGGGAGAGCAAGATCATAATCATCAGCAGGACGGAGAGGCACTCGGCGCTAGGCACCGTCCCGCCGCTCAGGTTGCGCGCGCCGCGCCGTGAGGAGCTCTGGTACCTATTCAAAGCCCTCTCGTTCGGCGGCGCGGACCCAGAGGAGCGCCCAGAGCTGGTGCGCATCGCCATGGCGCTATTCGACAACATCGTCCTCCCTCACCACGCCCCGTTCGTGGCGGTAAACAAAGTCGCCGCATCTCTGCGTGCCGACCTGAGCGCGCGCTCATGGCGCCGTGTGCTGAAGCTGCCCGCCGGAGTGAAAGTGACGGGGCTACAGCTCGGTGCCGCCGCCGCCGGGGGGCCTCGTCGTCCGGAGGAGGAGACCGGGTACTACTTCCCGAACGTGCCGGTGAAGGACGCGCCTAACGCTCCATGCGTATTCTACGGCCAGCGCAAATGGACGGGCAAGGCACGGAGCGAGCTCCCCAAGGTGACGAAGATCGAGGTCGTCGCTGGCATCATAGCCCGCGGAGAGAAGCGGTTCGACGTACTAGTGTGGGAGTCCCGCATTCCTCCGTATGCAAGCTACGTCGCAACGTGCGACATGGAGAGAGCTGCCGACATGGCGCCGGTGGTCGGCGTGAAACGACGGCTGAAAAAGAGGAGGAGATGTCAGCAGCTGGTTTATGGCTTGTGCAGAAACAATGTAGGGGGCTAGGCTAGCTAAGGGACGGAGACGACGATGCACGAACATGGAATGGAAGGTATGGTTGGTTGCAGGGAATTGGATCAGGAAGCCAGAGGGCCATGTGCGACATGGACAATCTCATTCCTTCGTATGAAACGTCGCGGCGTGCGACATGGACGGAGTCACGGAGCTCACGATGCACGAGGAGGAGAGGTTAACAGCTGGTTTATGGTCGCGCTTCGTGCAGTACGCGTTCATGGTGGCCTACTCCAGCCTCGTGCTCACGTTCATTACCTCGTAGCCGCGAACCTCGCTCGCCATGGACCTCGCCATCCGGGCCGCCGTCATGGCCATGCTCGCCGTCGCCACCAAGTACCTTCCCGCCTCGACACGACGACACAGGCTTCCCAGATTGGCGCGCTCCCTGTGCCCTCCTGCTCCTCCGTCCTCGTGCTGCTGCTGCTGCTCAGCAGCTCAGGTTCGTGACGTCGTCGTTGGTTGATCGTGGAAGGTGGAACTCGTCAACGTCATCTGGGGTCACCGTCGTGGCCATCGTCACCAACGTCCCTGGCTGGGCGCGTAGACCGCTAATCTTCAGTACCAGTTTGCTAGTGTTTACAAACTTTTTCTTTTTTTGCCTAATAATGTGCTGTTTGGTGGCTGATGTTCTGGTTCTCTGCTACGGTGCTACCGTGTGCTCAATATGTCTGATTGAACTTGTATTGGTAATGTATTGCTGTTCATTAGGCGCTGTTCTTGTTCACTCGTACTGAAGAAGTCAAGAGAGGCTTCTTGGGCTGAAATTCTTATGACTGAAAACTTGAAAGTATGTATATGTAGTGGATTTCCCCTTACGTACCTGCCACTCTTCGTGTTCTCCATGTATTTTGTCTTGCTGGCAACTTAGCATAGCAGCAAAGCCATAAAACGACGGAGTGGGAACCACTTACCGCTCTCCAGCTTCAGACAGCACACAGTGTAGCACTTGAGATGGCATATTGGATCCCTGGATCACGGGCAGCAAGGCCCGCGCAAAGGAATCCGGGACCGGGAGGACCGCGGTCGCCGCGCTCGGATCGTGCATTCATGTCGGCGAACAAAGTCGCCCGCATCTCTGTGCGTGCCGAGCTGAGAGCACGCTCGTGGCGCCGGCTGCTGAAGGCGTCCGCCGTAGTGAAAGTGACGGGGCTACAGCTCGGTGCCGCCGCCGGGGGGCCTCGTCGTCCGGAGGAGGAGACCGGGTATTACTTCCCGAACGTGCCGGTGAAGGACGCGCCTAACGCTCCGTGCGTGTTCTACGGCTGGCGCAAGTCGATGGGGAAGGCACGGAGCGAGCTCCCCAAGGTGACCAAGATGGAGGTCTTTGATGGCATCGTAGCCCACGGAGAGAAGCGGTTCGACGTACTAGTGTGGCAGTCCCGCATTCCTCCGTATGCAAGCTACATCGCAACGTGCCACATGGAGGAGGGAGGCGCCGACGTGGCGCCGGTGGTCGGCATGAAACGACGTCTGAATAAAAGGAGGAGATGTTGACAAGTAGTTTATGGTCGCCGCCGCGAGGTCGCGCTTCGTGCAGTACTCGTTCCTGGTGGCCCACTCCAGCCTCGTGCTCACGTTCGTCACGTCGCAGCTGCGCACGCCGCCTGCCATGGACCTCGCCATCTGTGCCGCCGCCATGGCCGTGCTCGCCGTCGCCACCAAGTACCTTCGCCTCGTCAGGCTCCCCAGATGGGCGCGCTCCTGTGACCTCCTGCGTTCTGCCTCATGCAGCTGCTGCTCAGGTTCGTGACGTCGGTGGTCGATCGTGGAAGGTGGAACTCGTCAACGTCATCTGAGTCGCCGTCATGGCCATCGTTGCCGTCGTTGCCATGTACCAGCACGTCGACAAGCTCCCCGGCTGGGCGCAGGCCGCTTATCTTCGGTACCAGATTGCTCGGTGTAACACTTAACAGTACCATTTTTTAGGAACTTTTTTTTTTTTTTGCCTAATAATGTGCTGGTCGGTGGCTGCTGTTCTGTTCTCTGTTCTGTTATTGTTCTCTGCTACCGTGTGCTCGATGGTTAGTATATATGAGTCTGCGAACTGGTGTTGGTAATGAGTTGCTGTTCACTAGGTGCTGTTTGTTCTTGTTCCCTTTTAGTCAAGAAGTCAAGAGAGGCTTCTTGGCTGCAATTCTTATTAGACAAAAATGTATCTAGAGGATTTCCCCTACGAGCAGGAAGAAATACATATTGGCTTGCACCCTGCCACTCTCCATGTTAGCAGGAGGGGCTGCCCCCTACTAGGAATATATTAAAGCTAGCATTTTTTTTTAAGATAATGGAATAAACATCTGGCTTCATCCTCACTCATGAGGAATCAGACCACAACAAAGAAGATCTCACACTTAAGTTTAAAGACTCACAGAAATAATAGAAAATCAGTTCGCAGTACTAAACAAATTGGGCCATCCATAAGAGGGGGGAAAATGTTAAAACCGATGTAGATATATTCTTTCCTTTCTTCACTTCGCTGCAATTGACCCCAGAACCCGAACCAATGCGTTCCACTAAATAATACCAACAAAATTGTTTTTAGGACTACATTTATCAAAAACACTATCATTTCTATTGAGCCATAAGTTCCAACGGAAGGCAGCCGCCCCTGCTAGTAATAACAAACCTAAATCTTTTCCATATTGCTTATACCAGTCCCCTGCAATTGAAGCTAACATTTAACAATCGTTGAATTTGTTTCGCTTCATTAGATTTTTGATAGAAGAATAATTGTCCCATGATGATGGAAATCCTTAAATAGAGTCATCAAGTCCCTTTTGATAAATATCACAAAAGACTTGATAAAACTCAGGAGGGAAATAATCTGGGCCTGGGGCTGTGTTGTTTTGCATCTGAAAGACAATCTGCATTCACCTCTTATGAAAAGCTATGGGTTAGCATTTCTTTGTCATGTTAGGAAAATTAGGTAGAAGAGAATGAGGAAGAATAAAGAGTGTGACAAGTTCCTAATGCAAATATACGAGACAGAAACAAATAATTTAGAAATAACTGTAAAATTGTTCTCTATATTTAGTGCCGAGGTTTTAGAAAACTTTGAGAAATGCTAAACAACAACCGGTTGTTTCTTGTTCATGAAACAACCGGATTCTTTTTTTAGAGTTCAACAACCGGATTCTTGTACGTCGCTCCGTGTAGCGCGCACGATCGTGGTTCGTCGGATGCAGCGTTGTCTTGGGCTTGATCGGGCTTTCCTCCGGTGCGGCGGCGGGGGCGGTTTTGTGGGCCCAACCTTTTTTTATTTACTCCTAAATGCCGCCCAAATTTAGCTTTTCCGTTCCCCCCTTTCTCTCGGACTCGCATTAGCATTTCTGTTTTGTCTTTCTGGTGACGGCAACCGGTGGCAAGCGACGGGCACTTGGAATAGTAAAATGTTGAGTGGGGGATTTGTATGAACAATCTATAATTAGTTCTAGGGTGTTGAATGGTTTATTCACATTTTGTTCCAGAATGCGCAGTTTCGCCTATTATTAGTTCAGTGTGTGCTAGCACTAGCAGTAGCAGTAAGATGTTTATTTCTTGTTTTGATCTCTAGGATGTCTTTTATTTTGTTTGAATCTGTAGGTTTTGAGGGCACACAATTATTTTTGTTTTATAGGTTTTCCTAATCTAGGCCATTGCAAATGCATTTTGGTTTTCCGGTGTTGGTTTTTTTATTTTTAGTTCATTTTTGCATCTTTTTCAGTTTTAGTTAACTTTTGGGTCTTAGTTTCATTCTTAGGTTCCATCATTCATATTAAGTTTTAGTTTTAGTTTGAATCTTAGGTTTCAATCTTAGTTTGTGCTTTTATTTCAGTCTTAGTCTGAGTTTCAGTCTCTGAACAAACTTGATTTCCCCCTGTCTCAGTTATTGTTGGTGCATCTTAAATAGCAATAAGGATATCATACATGAACCATGCCTTACGAAGTTCTGAAATTCTACTTCTCTTTGCTTACTGCATTTGTTTCTACTGAATGTGCTCATGTTAATTCTCGGCAAATCTTGCTCTGGTAATAGTCTCCTAGCTGAAAGAATGTGAGCCGTCATAGTAGGTTTTGTTTCTGTCTTTGTTAAGTTCAGTCTTCCTTGTCTTAGTTTCCGTCATAGTAGTCTTATTTTCAGTCATAATTTAATTATGTTTCAGTCATAGTTTGAGTCTAGGGTTCAGTCGTAGTTTCAGTTTTAGGTACACTAGAGTTCCTAGCTTTGCTGAAATGTGGTGAACACTCTGCACTTGTAACTTGCTGTCTGTCTTGTTATCCGAAGTCAGTTTCAGTTCTAGTAGCACAAAGAGAAAATTGATGAGATTTCAGACAGCAACCCTATCGAGGCTCACACTTCCACGATCTGGTCAGTGTTTGTTTGCCTTGAACATCAAGAAAAACTAAAACTTTTTATATAATGCAGTAGTTGCCTGTGTCTGTAAAATTGTTCAGTTCAATGTTTCTTTGTCGCTTTCTCACTCTAAAATTGTTAAGTTCATTCTTTCTTTGTCTTTGTCTTTCTCTTTCTCTCTGTCTGTACTGTGTCTGTGTGTTGTGGAGCTTACAAGTAGTTCATGCTTCTAGTTTCAGCATATAGTTTCAGATAATCAATTGTTATTAGCAATTTCATTTTTTGTTTTGTTTTGTTTTGTATCCATTCAGTCTTTTCAGCTACTAAATTCAACTAGTATTTTCATTTTTTATTTTTAGTCTGAGAAAGCATTCTTAAGTTCAGTCTCTGTGTGTGTGTGTGTGTGTGTGTGTGTGTGTGTGTGTGTGTGTGTGTGTGTGTGTGTTAACAATTAATTTCATTTCATACCAACTAACCACACATGCCTGCCTCTGCCTGCCTGCAGGAAATAATCCATAAGGATGTTCCCATACTAGATGCCAAAGCAGTGGACAGGAGCAGCGTTGCTGAGCTCTGTAAAATCATGTTGGACGACATGCCGTGTGTCACTAACGATGAGGAGGCGGCGGCCCTATTGCGTGTCGGGGCCAGCTTCGTGGTCAACGGTCCGGTGTCGACGGAGGAGGAGATGCAGATAGCGGCCGCCGGTGACGCGACAATCTTCGTCAAAATATACGGACGAATTGTGCAGGTACTACTGTACGTAGTAGTAATTGCTTGATGCTTGCATAATAATGCACTAAATATATATATCTAGTATCTATATATCAGTAGTATCTAGCTTGCAAGCTAATCCATTGCCCGCTTAATTGCATGCAGGGGATTTTGTCACCTGGCGACCAAGTTGAGGTCCGGCCGGGGGTTATATTACCGGGCGAGGACCGCAAGAAGCCGCCAGTGTTCCACCCGATAATCCTCAAGGTCTCGTCGGTGGTGGCTGCGGCAGATGATGAGCAGCCTGCAGGCGGCGGCGTGCTGGTGGCACTGAGAGCGACTGCCACGGTTGGACTTGGACCTGACGACGGGGACGGGGACGGGAGGCGGCAGCAGCAGCAGCAGCTGGTTCGAAATGTCCTCCGCGGAGGCTTGCAGGGGCATGTGCTTGGCCACGTTGGCTCCTTGCCTGGCGTATTTGTTGCACTCCAGGTACGACGACGACCGGCCGGCCTGCATCTATCTATCTACTTTGGATTTGGATTTGATCGATTACTCATCACGTACGGCATGCACGCACGCACATTACAGATGAAGCTTTTGCTCGTGTCCAATATGATGGACCCGTACGCTGAGGGGGTGAGGAAGGTGAAGGCGGTCGAGGTGAATCAGGAGTTGATGCTCATCATTGGCACCATGTCCACGTATGGCAAGGTGAAAAGAATCGAGGAGGTGACCGAGGAAGACGAGGACGCCGCCGCCGGCGGTGGTGAAAGCAGCAGCAGGGGCGGTAAGGCGAAGGCGAAGAAGAAGAACACAAGCATCAGGAGCGTGAAGGTCATGCTGGTCGGGGGTCTCTCGCCACCCACCTGCGCGATGCCCGGTGAGAAGATCCTCATCTGCAGCCGAGGCAGAAGTGCGTGGCATCTTATCGGTCGCGGACAGATCATCGCCGGTGTCTCCGCTCAAGTCTCTGATCCGTACTAGCTACTACTCCAGCTCATTGCATTAGCGCTACCTGCATTGCTCGCATTATATATGTATTTATTATATTAATTGTACTTTGTATTAATGTAATTGATGTACTGCTACTGCACTGCTTCTTCGAATAGAGCTAGGTGTAGTTTGATCCTACTAGGATCGTTTCGTTTATATGCTACTATGAATCCTCCACCAGTAGGCCGTGTACGTCGTCTAGCTTGTTTTCTGATCATATCTGGAGCTTGCTAGCTGTTTGCTACTAATTTGATCCATTCCTCCATGTTTGGTTCAATTGCGAGGTGCGAAAGAATTGTTGTGAACTTTGAACCGTGAAAAAAATTATTGCGTGAGCTATTTGCTGTGGAAAAACTATAAGTTTTTTTAAAATAACTATGTAAACATATCATCCTTTATTTTTCTTGAAACAATAATGAAATCCTTTACAAAAAGCAGAAACCAAAAAAATCAAAAATCAAAAATAGGTGCAGTGGAGGTCGTACGTCCAAGCTGTTTACTCTGATGATTTTGATCTGAATGCAGTAACTTTTCTTGTTGGGGAGGTTCGTAGCTTGCTAGAGTTTAATTTTATCTATTGGCATGTTTAGCAACTTCCTCGTTCTTGTAATAGAGTAACACATGAATCCTAGGAGTTGTGATTTGGATGAGGATTCAATTTTTTGATCTCATTGCCTACACATATCTATATTGTACTTGCTGAAGATTCAGCTATATCTGGTTAATGAAAGTTGAATTTTCTCTCAAAATAATTATATTATATAAAAAACATTTTGAGCTCCAGCCGTTTCGTTAGCTTTCTGATTTTCGACATTAATTAGAAGCATTTTAAGGTCAACTATGTATCGGCTGTCGGTGTAGCTGCTAGCTGCTTGAGGTTCCTTTTGTTTCCCAGCCCATGTTATAAAAAATACAAATACAAATATTTATGATGTGTAACAAATATTATTAGATTAATAATGAAATATATTTGTACAGTAAAAATATTTGAAGATATAAATAGTAATCATTATAATTAATATTAATTATTATTATTTATAAATCCAGCAAAAATCCAAAGAAATGTCTAGCTATCTGAAATACAAGATATGTGTAGGGGGTACTGAAATGCTATGTCATCAACTCATCATATTTTTGTTAAAAAATAAACCTTTTAGCCACACCAACGGCACTGGCGTGGTAAAGAAAACATATTGTCATGCACTCATGCCGGTGCATGTAGCACTATGGCGGCGTATCTTAGCTAATATGGAAGTTTCCGATTGGAAGAGTTAACGGGGACAGCAGAATGGTTTTGCCACATCATTGTTTGTTTGTTTATTTTTTTTTAGTGCAGCCAAAATTGGTTAGTTAAGAAAACAAAACAAATATGTCTAAAATAGTATTATAATTTAAAAATAAAAAATAATAAAACCAAGCAGGGAGGCGATCCGGGCCCTAATGAAGCCCAACAGGCTTTTGGTTCAAAATCACCGTCTTGCTTTTGCGACCCATCGAATCGGAAGTGGAAGCGCCACGAGCCGCCGTCCATCCCGACCGCCTGCGCCCTCTGCGGTTTCCACGTCTCGCCGCCGGCAACCCCAGCCGTCACCGACTCGCCAGTCGCCAGGCGGCATTTCGCGCGGGGACGCGTGCTCTCCCACGCCGCGCCGCGCTCACTACCGCGCCGCTCCACCCCGGCGGAGTAGCAGGCCGGCCGCCGCCGCCTCCTCCTCCTCCTCCTCCTCCCCACCTCGGGGACGTCGGCGGCGGCGGTGGTTCGGCCCTTAATCAACGATCGCCTCCTTCCCTTGGGGTCCTTAAAAGAACCTTCTCAGTTATCGCCGTGCGTGCCCCCAGCGCCGCCAACTCAGGTCGAACCCCTTCTCCCTCAAGATTACAACTTTATTGGTTTTTTTGCTTGTTTCATTCTTTGGCTGCGAGTCGAGATATCATGCAGCGCTACTATTCCGATGCCAATTACTACCTTTCATTGCTTCGCAGGACCCTTTTCGTCTCTCAGTCACTGCTGTCTGTTCCCCAGCGCCGGCAACCCACAGGTCAAACCCTCTCCAAGATTACATTTTGATAGTGTTTTGCTTTTTTCATCATTTGGCTGCGAATTCAGTATCATGTTTGGCTGCTATTTTGATGCCAATTACTACCTGCCAATGCTTCTCAGGCTCCTTGTCGCCTCCCAGTCATCTCTGCACCTGTGGCCTGCCCCAGCGCCGCCAATCCAGGTCAACTTGCCTCCCTCAAAGATTGCATATATTTTACATCCTGCGTGGTTTGCTTGTTTCATCTTGATGTCGTGCTGTGCTGCAATTCTGATGCCAATTACTTGTCAATATTTTTCTTTGATAATTCCTGACTTTGGGAAGGCAGCCATGACTTCAAATAAGAAAATGGTTTGTCTTAGAACAAAGCCAAAGTGAGGCGGATGGGGTGTTAGTGTTCCTTCCAAAGGAACAGTGGTGCCTTAATAACACAACAAGACTAAGAAATCTGTGTATTCAGCTCAGAAGCCAAGTATCACCTTATATTTCACCAAAGAACCAATTGATCAGCTTATAAAAGAGAATCTATCTAACAAGAAAATCTTACATGGCCTATGACACCATCAAAGCAATAGAAGAAATAACTATCTTTTCTTATAAACACACTGTTTTAACCAATGTGCAAAATTAACAGGAACAGTTTACGAACCGACTATCCAATATTGTTTTATCATTTTGCTGCAAGAACTGAATCAATCTATTGAGAAACGTTTCCTACAGCAGGGAATAGAAAGTTTGTTTGTTTGTCTTGTTAGTTGTTCCAATTTATAGGGAACATGTGGATGATTTCAATTTGTTTTGTATCCCCCCTCGATAGCAGGTGGTTCAGGCAGGGAAGAGACACTGTGCTTGCGGAATTTCCTTTGTAGCTCTCAACAGCAGGGACCTGGACAAATTGAAAGGCAGTCCCTGTCATCTTCATGCACCAAAGCTGTGTCCTCAGCTCTGTATTGCCAGGTGTTGTTTCCTTTCTCCTTCATGTTTATTTCTGTCAATGCAAAACATGTGTGTGGGGGAGGGGGAGGTTACCAATTTTGATGTTGTTCCGTTAGTTTATTTTTGTGGTAGTGGAGTATTATTTTGGTAGTTACTGCAGCGACTAATTAGGGCTGGTAATGCCACATGATTAAGCCTAATCGTCCTACCAGTGAACAACAAATAGATATTGAAACCAAGTAAACTATGATTATTAAGTTTTCCATTGATTTCATATTTAATGTATGTTGAATTTCATTCAGTATGTTGCAGTGTTATAATGAATCTTTCACTTTTCCATTCATGGTTATACTGGATGTTTCATGTGTTATTTTTAGTTTTGTATTTAGTCCTATTTCATTAGCATTCAGTCTTCACTCATTGATATATTTAGCTATCCACTCCATACTATATTTAGTGTCTTCATTTTGCTTTGTTTGTATCCATTGTATTAATTTATTTTAATATTTCCATTTTTGTTTGTTTTCATTGCTAGATTATCCTTTTCTTAATTTAGTGCTTTTTTCATGATTACAGTGCAACCAAATATAAGTGAAGCAACCTGAGATTTTGATGCAAGCAAAAATACATGGTGTGCGTTTTTTAGTTACAATCCTGAACAATAAGTTTGAATAACTTGTGAATACTTTGAAACTGGTTTAGTTTATGTATCCGATTACTCTGAATTAGGTTCGGTATTCCTCAATCAGCCCCGACGGGGACCCTGTCCCCACTGATCCCCGTAAGACAGCATGCAAAACAATTTAACAAGGAAACTATAGCATGGATTGCACATTCACACAATAGAATTAACAATACTTGCAACAGATTAATAGTACTCCAACATATAGAGTTCACCACATTACATATAACTATATAGGCAATGCCGATCAGGCAATCACACATCACACAGAGATTAACAGAGGAGAGATGAAGGAGCTGCAAGGAGTGTAAGAAGTAGAGGAGGAAACAGGTCCACTGATCTTCCACGGCGGCAGCAGATCCCCCCCCCCCC
>JAKNSH010458719.1:0-14580 GCA_027790015.1 Cymbopogon flexuosus
CTTCCGCCCTTTTGCCTAGCAAATCTGTGTCGATCAGGTGCCGTGAACGTTGAGTTCACATTAAAAACAGAGATTAGGAGAAGGAAAGGAAATAAAAATAAATACAGGGTTCTAGATATAAATATGCCATAAACAATAAACAATGAAAAGATAAAAGGGTTATAATAATTTTTAAGATAAATTTCGGGGTTCCTAATACAATATACTCAGATGTGGATGGGCCTCTCCTGGTGGGCTTTCTTTTTAAGGTGGCCTAGCAAGGCTACCTACGTTGTGGGTATTTTTTCTTTTCTTTTATTCTTCTCCTTTTCTATAAATACAAAATCTTACAAAATTAACCAACAAATCATAGAAAAATAAAAAAATACAAAATAAGTTTTGTTAGCTTCGAAAATGTGATCTATCACAGATATTATGATTCTTATTTGGTTGTGCTTCGTCTATAGGTGTGTTAGGGTTTTGTTGTTTGGATTTTTTTCAAAAAGAAAAATAAATACGAAAGAAGATCTAGAATATATCTAAATCCAATGTTTGTAAAAAATATAATCCTTCCTCTTTTTTTACTCTCCTTTTATATATTTTATTTAATTGTGGTAAATTTTTCTTCGCGAGCAAATATTTATTCTTTCATGTGTTGGATTAGTCAATGATACAACTAATTATTGTGCCAATGCACATTGCAATGAGAGAGAGAAAATATACCAAGACGTACTTTAATTCGTATGTTTCCTATAAGCCAAAAAGGACCGTGCCTTCTAGCAACGGTTCAGCTGACGCCTGACGCCCTTCCGCATGCTCTCTGTATCTCCGCATGTTGTCACTCCCTCTCTCCTGAAGCATGCCAACCATGCCCGCACCGCACCCGACACAGTTCATCCCTCTCTATCCCCACGTGTTGCCACTTCATCCCACTCTCTCCCCTCCGACAACAACATGTTTTGAGTGCTACATTCTTGCATTCATAGTTGTTTGCTGGTATTTTGGGTTGGTTTTCCTCTGAATTGGTGCAATGCTTGTATGTGTGTTAGATTTTATCGTTTTATATGAGGCCTATTTGATGAGATCTATTTACCTGCCTAGTTGCTTACCACTAAACTTAATCACCTGCTCACTACCTCATAGCACCTAATTTAGCACCAATAATTGGCTCTCCCTGTTTACCAGCTCTCCACTCGTGCTACAGATTGCAAGAGCAATGCCATTATGATCTCATAGAAGCGATTATCCTTTGAATAGGATCTGTTAATTTGCTTACTGGTCATACCATTATGCTTATGATCCTGTTTGTTTACCTTCTGATTTGAATTTTGTGTTGTTTGGAAGAACAATGTCGAAAGAAAGAAATAATTATACACCTGAATTGAACTGGCTGTTACGGTGGTTTCACAAAGAGGCTCTATTTCTGCCTTTTGTTTGTGGGGCACAGGGGTAGGGTTGCACTGTGCAATTTGATGGAATATTGTGTGGTATCATGCAATAGTTTATGTGCAGCAGTGCTATATTGTGTGGAAATCAGCTGATACCAAAGACGAGCACGAGCATGATACCAAAATTGCCGAGTTAAACTATTGCAGTCCAGACAAAAGGAATTATGGGGCACAGGGGTAGGGGTCTGGACTGCAATAGTTTAACTCGGCAATTTTTGGTATCATGCTTGTGTTTTTTATTTAACAAGTATAGTGTTTTTGAGCAGGAATTATTTGCAGCAGTGCTATAGTTAATTTTGTGATGAAATAAGGCTACTTAAAGTGTTGTCTTTCCAGTGAGATAGGTCCATTGTACTGTTATGTACCGAGTGTTTGAGGACACTTCCTCAGATATATTTGATTCAAGTGAAAATGCTGAGCAAGGAAGCCTACTCTTCTTTGTGTTTGTAGCTTATCTTGCATTCCAGCAGTGTCATTCATCGCTGAAGCTACATTGTATTATTAGGGGCCTGTTTGGCATGGCTCCAACTCCAGATAGAGCAGCTCTACTCCAGAAATCCAGGTGGAGCTAGCTCTATATGGAATTGGAGTTGTCTTTTAGAGGTGTTTGGCTGGAAAAGGTACTCTTAGCTCCAGATCGATGTTGTATCGTGTGGATTGCCTACTTTGCCCTCTAGATAGGACCCACATGTCATCCTCTATTCATCCTCTTCCCCTCCCCATCCGAACGCAGACTACGCCACCAATCTGCGACACCTCGGCGGTACGGATGCCGGAGCTCGCTGGTCGCCCCTGCTCCACGCGGAGGTCGTCGGAGCGCGGGAGGGCCGAATCGTGTCGCTGCACTTCAAGCTCTACCGCGGGAGTTCGCCAGCTGCGCCAAAGCTCCACCGCGGGAGCCCCGAATCGTGCCGCTGCCGCCTGTCACGAGCTTCTCCTCCTCCTCCTCTAGGGATATGGTGGGGGTGGATGGGGTCACGAGCTTCTCCTCCTTCTCCTCTAGTTCGCCGTCACGAGCTCCAAGCTCCACCGCGACGGCCGACGGCGCATGGACTCCAGGGCGGCGGCGGATGGGGTGCCGGTGGATTGCAGGGATTGGGCGGTAGCGGCTGACTGCTCCAGTCGCGTCGCGTTCGCTCGCGCGCGTGGGGAAGTCGGGGGAGGGAGCGGCGCCGACCAGCGGGCTCTTGGCCGGGAAGGGGCCGCCGGCGAGCGGACGGAAGACGCGCGCGGCTCCTGTCTATCGCGCGGAAGAAAACGCGAGGAGGGGGAGGACGGACGCGGTACTGGAAAGAAACGGGGGAGGGGACGACGGATGAGGTGGGAGGCGGACAAAACAGATGAAAAAACGATTCGCTTGTGTGTAACCAGTGGCAATGCGGGTAATTTTATCCAAACTCCATGTCTACTTCTATTTTGGCCTGTTTCGGAGTAGCTGGAGAGGTGCTCCAAAAAATTGTACTAGAGCTCCAAAAACTCGATGGAGTTGGGCTGCTCCACTAATTTGTAGAGTTGGGGTGTTTGGAAGCTCCACCGGACTCTGGCTTGGAGTTCGGCTCTGGAGCCATGCCAAACATGCCCTAGATCCTTACTCTGATTAAAATTTAACATGTTAGGATATAGGTCAGCACTTTCATTTAGTGCTAACTCAACTATTTGAAAGTTAGAAGTTTAGGAGCAAATCTTATGCAAGCAGCACAAAAAGTACTCTAATATCTAAAAAAAATCTGCATAAGCTACTGAATTTGATTATTGTCACACTGGACATGTTTTGTTTGTGCATCATGTGGCCAAGCCAAAATTTGGCCTGTCGACGAAATTTTGCTACCATTTGGTTAGAGGACAAAAATTGGAATGCCCAACCAAATTTGAACTGGGGAGTCAGGGAAGCATTTCTCTGGCCTGACTTTGGCATGGTTGGCTGCACTGGAGAAGGCATGAGGCAGCAGCAGGGTAGTGGTTGCACTCGCTCCAGGCCTCCAGCATTTCCTGGTTAACCATCTTGAAACCACAATCTTAAACTGTGTATCTGGAGAAACCACAACCATCTTGTCAACAAAATAAGATAAATGTTTGATGTGTTTTGATGGGAGAAAATGAGTTCTATGCAGACCCATCTGTTACCCACAATATCTACAAGATTTAGCATGGCATGGTGGTATCCAACATAACTCCAGTTTTTGGCACTACCCATAGATTGCCTTGGGCACAATCCAGATACCACTCTTCTGCCCTTGTTCTGGCATTTTCTGGCATTGCGCAGATTTGTTGGTTGCAGCCAAATTTTAATTTCTTGCTAGTCACAGTACTGAGCCTATTTGAATGATCATGATTCAGTTTCCTATTAGTCGTTTCGAAGCATCATTCTAGATCAATTAATTCTGTCCATTGTAATTCTAGATCAATTTCCTGCTTTGTATGCCTTTATATGTGCGGTTGACACGGTTATGTATGATGTACATGTGTGGTTCATTATTATGCATAAACATATGTATAAGTCTAGAGGGTTATAGATTAGATCACATGACAAAATTGGACCCTGTGAAATAATTTGTAAGGATGTTTTGAACTTTCAGGGTCTTGTGTGGATATGGCGAAATAGTTTGTATTCCGTGACAAACCAACAATGTTGGTTATCTCTTAGAATGTGGTTAGATCCTTGTTGGGTAAATGCTGTCCAAGCTGCCTATTTTGGTTGCCTGACACCTGAGCTAACAATGCACAGTAGACTTGAATGCGAGATGATTGAGCTTGAATCCATGTCATGCTTAGTATTCTTAGTTTCTTTGCATGGTTGATTTGCACATGTTTAATATGATTACAGCTTTTAATTTGCACATAGCATACATATCTTCTGCACATGCCTCTCTGACTTACTGAATTTTGTACCCAGGGATAAGCTTCTTGCAGATACACCTATGGAAGTTTTTTGTATCGCGAGAAAGGATCATAATCGCACCTATGGAAGACCTGTGAATTGCACCAATGATTCACGATTCTGTCTCGTATATCAGGGTAGTAGTTTACTTTGGGTATTGTGAGAGAAGAGAACCTTTGCCAGTTTGTACCACTCATCCTTCAATGTGAGAGGGGACTGTACGTAGAAAGGCCAGGACTTGTTTTTAACTGGGTGTTGGTTAAGTTAGTTAATATGGATAACTTGTTTTTATCTTTGTCTGAAGTCTGGAATCCTGGTACCGGATGTGTGTGCACTGCAGTCTTATTTTGGTGTTGATTCATGCTGCTTAAGCTCTTGTTTCTCTCAAAGTACTTTCTGTGTTGATGAACCGAGATAATTGACTTGAGAAAATGTTTATATATAATACATACATGTTTTATCATGTAATCTATACAATTCTGATACCTGAAAACACGATAGTCACGAAATCATGTTGGGATGTAGGGGTTCTCTGTATTCACTGGGTCGAATAGCATTTTCAACCAGCCATTATAATTATTATTACTCCTATTTGATCATAGGATGATATATGGGACCGAGTCCACCAAGCCCACTCCCTCGCGCTCTTCTGACTTTTACACATAAAACACTAGCAGTAAACTCTGACTGTGCCCAATTAATTTGGTGATGAAACGTACGTCATATGCATACATCTATCCCATTTATATGCCACACATCCAAAAAAAAATATCTGTCCTATTTTATGTGTGTTCAGTTGATGGTTTTTACGACTCATAAGTCATCAATGTTTGAGGCTCATGAGTGATAATAAAATAAATCAAAACATCTCTAATAATAAAACAAGTCGTAACAAAAATAAATAATATTTCTATTAAAAATTTGAAAATGGTACAAAGTCTAAAATAACAAACTTAATGGAATAAAGGGAGTATATGCCACACCTCTTCCGAAAATATCTATCCTATTTTATGCGTGTTGGGTTGACTGATAAGTCAGGCCAATGTTGTTTCGTTGTGGCTCATAATTGTTTTATGTGTGTGTCGTCGATGCGTAATTCCATTACTGCGGTCGACCGCGGCTTCGCTTTTCAGCGGACGATGCTGCTGTCTTCCACTCCTCCTTGTGTGTGTGGGTTTTTGCCTCTCCTCCTTCCGTGTGTGAGTTGTTTTGCATGTCAGGATATAAGTAAGAAAAAAGAAAATATTTACTTCAACTTTATATAATTTCTAAACCATATATCCATCTTTAATTCCGTTTGCACCGGTGTGTTCTATGTGATGAGGCGAACAAAACTAGATCTCACTTGGATATGTTTTAAAGAATTTTTTTTACATTTTTTTCCTTATGCTACGGTCATTGCGTGTATATTTTTTTTGCGATGTTTTGGTATCTAAGTTACAAAAATAAGTTAGCGTGGATTTGCAACGTTGAAAATCATATATATCTTATGTGAATAAGTTAGATAATAAGTTAGAAGTATGAGTTATAGATGAAAAGTTATTTATTTGGATTAATAACTTTGTTTTCTTTTGCTAAAACGTTAAAAGTTATGTGTTTTCACGTAATAAGTTATTTGTATAATTTCTTAGTATAACTTAGATACATTAAAAATCATGTAAGTTATGCGTATAAGTTAGATTAGATTTTAAGTTATACGTATAAGTTGTAGAATAGATGTTATGTGATCGGATTTGTAATTTTTTTTTTTTTGCTAAAAATAGAAAACTTTTTATAAAAGGAAAGTTGTGGGAATTTTTTATTGCTAGAAATGTAAAGTTTGGAGTGGTCTGAAATCGAATGGGCGACCGCGAATTAGCGGTGCCGGTCGTCGATGCTGTGTTTAAGCGTGTTTTGTTGCGAGAAAAACACTGTACTCATCATAAGTTGAAGCGAACAGGGCCGTCCATGGCTGTGGATGTGGCTGCGGCTCCGCTCCCAGCAGTCCGCCACCGCCACGCCATGCTCGTCCCTCTCCTCCTCGTCCTCCTCACCGGAGCCACCTCTACTATGGTGTCAGCTTCCGGTGACGGTTGCCGCGTCGGCTGCCCGCTGGCCCTCGCCGCGTACTACTTCTCGCCGGAGTCCAACCTCACCTTCATCGCCTCGCTCTTCGGCATTGCCAACGCCACCAAGCTGCTCCGCTACAACCCCGACATCGCGGACCCGGACTACGTCGGCAACGGCCACCGCGTCAGCGTCCCGTTTCCGTGCTCCTGCCTCGGGCTCCCCACTGACCCAGCCTCCACCTTCCTCGCCGGGTCGCTCTCCTACACGCTCTCCGACGGCGACACGTACGCCGGCGTTGCCTCGGAGTTCGCTAACCTCGCCACCGGCTTGTGGCTGGCGGCCGCCATCGCGTTCCCGGGGGTCGATGGGAAGATCAACGTCACCGTGAACTGCTCCTGCGGCGACAGGAGGGTGTCGCCGCGGTACGGGCTGTTCCTCACCTACCCGCTCTGGGAAGGGGAGACACTCTCCTCGGTGGCGGAGCACTACGGGTTCTCGTCTCCGGCGCAGTTGGAGCTGCTCAGGAGGTATAACCCCGGAATGGACAGTGCATCCGGGAAGGGGATCGTGTTTATCCCAGTCAAAGGTGAGGGTACAGTACAGTACATTTCCCAAATTGGTTTCGTTGTGTGGAATTATATGTGAATTGCGAAGGGATTGTTGTACAATTGATTGCTTTGCAACATCGGCAGTTGGCGGATTCCAGATTGGATTTCAATTTGGTATTGTGGCTAGGTAATTTGCGAACGCCTCATAGTAGCATAATCATGTCATTGTGTTCTTGGTGGTCCATTTTAGTTGTTGTGACTTGAAAATGAAATGGCTAATATAGTTTTATCGCAGTTGTGGCTTGACAATGAAATGGCTAATCTTAGGCCACACAAAAATTGTAGTCCTTAAATATACCAAATCGTTGCTATTATAAAGTTTACTTTGTGGTAACTTCTTATCTTGATTGCCTAGGGTCTGGCTATCAGATGCTAAATAAGTAACTTGATGCATTGAAATTTAATGAAGATTTACTAGAGTTTATATGCTAATTGTAGTTATTGGGTTAACTATTTAGTTAATCGTAAGGGGATAAACTCAACTTTCAGTTGTGTTTTTATGGCTTTTTTTCCATTTACTTGTCTGGTCACTTTTTTACAAGGAACTATACAGTTTGTGTTAACAACTTAATCATATAGCATCAATTTAATTGTGTTGGAATGCTTTACTGTTTTCTTTTTTCAGATGCAGATGGTAGTTACCACCCTCTGGAATCAGGGTGAGTATTAATTCTTTCGTTTCTGTTCAAGTATCATCTTTAATTTCTGTTATATTAACAGGTTCAGAATTCTGATAGTTCATCATCTTGTGCAGTGCTGGCAAACTTCTATACTTTTGTGAGATAATATTCTATATTAAGGCTATCAAATATGGACAAGCAATGTTGGATGGTTTGTTCAATTGACTGAAACAAAGGCAATTAACTCATGTTCTACTAAATGGAACAGGAAATAGCCTTTCTGGAGGAGCAGTAGCAGGAATTGTGATAGCCTGCATTGTTATTTTGATTGTTGGCATCTGGCTGTTTGCCATGTATTATAGGCAGAAAAAAAAAATGCTAAAAGCCATATCTGTCTCATCTCCAGAGGATTCGGCCCAACTTAGTAAGGAACATGGTATGTTTTTTATCACATAGGTTGTTCCATGTTGTCAACTTGTTATGTATGTGCTTTTTAATTAAATGTATTTCCAGGCAAGGCTTCACAAGCTGAGGGCATGAAGGTTGACAGATCCATAAAGTTCTCATATGAAAAACTTTCCGACGCTACAAACAACTTTAGTATGGAATATAAAATTGGGCAAGGTGGTTTTGGTTCTGTTTATTATGCTGAGCTTAGAGGCGAGGTCAGCTCAACCTTTTTCTCAGTATGTAACATGGAAAAGGCAATGTAGTTGGTGGACATGCAGTTGACAGTTCAATAGACAACTAATGTCTATGACCCCTTGTGGACTTGCACATAAATGACATAAAAGGAGGCAGTCCATCTGGGGTATGCTTGTGATGTGAAATAATTTTCCTTTCTCTTTCCTGTGTCCAGAAAGCTGCCATAAAGAAAATGGATAAAAAGGCATCTCAAGAATTCCTCGCTGAACTGAAGGTCTTGACACGCGTCAATCACTCAAATCTGGTTGGTGCTCTTAGATTTTTCAGAGATAAGCATATTTGGAACTTATCTTAATGACCAACCTACTATGTATTTTATTTTTCTGTATTTTCCTCAGAAAGTTGATAATAAAATTGACTAGAGTTCACCTAAGATTATATTTCTTCAATATGTAACATACTATCACTTGTTTTCCTGTTGGATTTTTTTAATTATTCTTTGGTACCCTCAGGTGCGCTTAATTGGTTATTGTGTTGAGAGTTGCTTGTTCCTTGTTTATGAATTTATTGAGAATGGAAACCTAAGTCAGCATCTGCATGGGACTGGTAAAGTTTTGCTATTTGAATGTATCACATTGCACTTGCAGTACTTTGTTTCACTTTCCTTAAAGTATTCAGCACACATATTTCTTGCAGGTTATGAACCTCTCCCATGGACCAGTAGAGTGCAAATCGCCCTTGATTCAGCAAGGGGTCTAGAGTATATTCATGAGCACACTGTTCCAGTGTATGTTCATCGTGATATCAAGTCTGCAATATTCTGATAGACAAAGATTTTAGAGCAAAGGTTGAAACCATTCATGAAGCTTTCCAAGCTTTAGCCATCTTTTATGTGCAATACCAGTGGTATGTACCTTGCAGGTTGCAGACTTTGGACTGACAAAACTTTCAGAAATTGGAAATACATCACGAGTAGCTGGTACATTTGGTTACATGCCTCCAGACTAAGTACTCAGGGTATCAACTATCTTGTTCATTTATTCAGTTCGCATGAATGTGCACGCTCTCGAAATAACATCACAGTATAGTTTGATATTACAATCCCAACCGCTGCTTCTGCATTTTATCAGTACCAAAGAGTTGTCTGATTCACAGGTATGTTCGATTTGGTGCGGTTTCTCCTAAGGTGGATGTCTATGCTTTTGGTGTAGTCCTGTATGAACTCCTTTCAGCCAAAGCTATTGTGGAGTCAACAGAAGTCACTTGTGCACAAGGCCTGGTTTATCTGGTAATTTATCCCTCCAATCAATTTTCAATTTGTAACATTGCATTCCAAATATTCGGAACATAGGGAGCATCAGCATGCTTGGCAGTTGGCACTTTGTCTCGATCAGAATGTGTGCAGAACTACAATTCTCCAAACTGTTAATGAATATGTTGCAACATGTATGGTACTGGAAATTCAGAAATTATTACAATATGAATTAAGTAAATTATATGTCCTGGAGATTTGAACTCTGTACCTAAATTTACCTTTATTCCTCTAAGCCAGTTTCATTCAGTTACCTTGGACACAACAATTGCCAAGTAAAAAAAATTTAAGTTGCACTTCCATGTTTGGATGTTGATGAAAAGGAAAAGAAAGAATGGACACAATGCAAAGCACACTGATCTGTGTTGGTGAGTGGGTGGCTTATGTATGGTTTCTCCAATCTTGCTTTTTGCAGTTTCAGGAGACTCTCGGCATGCCAAACTCCAAGGAAGCTCTGCAGGAACTGATTGATCCAACTAGCCTTGGATGATCCAAGGCTAGGAGGTGCCTATCCCATTGACTCGGCTGTGAAGGTCAGTGATGCAGGCAAATAAACTCGGCTCCGCAATCAGTTTTTGTTCTACTGTTGCAGAAAGTAAACACTATATGTGCTAAACTGTTTGATGACCTGTGTTTTTGTTAACAGATCGCGCACCTTGCAAATTCATGCACGCATCAAGATCCCAGGATGAGGCCTACCATGAGATCTGTAGTGGTTGCTCTCATGGCGCTTTCGTCCAAGGACCATGAGCTAAACTCGGGGACAGGATTAGCATAGCGCATGGGCCCTACAAACGTGCTTTGCAGTTAGTCAGCTTCTTTTCAGATTAGATGAAAGTAATACAACAGCGGTCGTATAACACTATAACATATGGAATGTTAGAAACCAATAAAGATCATAGATCTCATTACTAGCATGCCTTTATTAATCTTTTATCTTTTGAAAATTCTGCAGCGCCAGGTTAGCTGGTTTAAGCAAAGAATAATCGTATCTTGTTTTCCTTTTTCTTACTCGATAAGCAAAGAATCATCTCTGACGAGCATACAGACCAAAAGAAAACTTCATCCCAACATTTGCCCAAAAGCCAAAGTTTCTGTCTACCACCACCAGCTACTTTGCTTCTCTCCAGACTCTCCCTCACACACGCACACAAGCACAACACTCAGCTCAATCGTCGATTCCATCTGTTCGGCTTCTATCTCCTGCTGCTGCATGCCAATTCAACTTCAACATAACCGAGGTATGCAATTTAATTACTGGATCCCTTCCAGCGCAATTTCAAGTTCATCGTCTGTTGCTGCTATGCTTCATGGAGCCCTTACCCATCATATGGAAATCAACTAATATAATTTGGAGACGTGGATATATCATACGTATATTGCATATAATTTACGATGCGAGACCCTACTTATACATGGATAATTTATATGTTGTTATAAATACCCCTTCTGTCCTGAAACATTCTAGACAA
This sequence comes from Cymbopogon flexuosus, assembly GCA_027790015.1. Classification (NCBI taxonomy): domain Eukaryota; kingdom Viridiplantae; phylum Streptophyta; class Magnoliopsida; order Poales; family Poaceae; genus Cymbopogon; species Cymbopogon flexuosus. Next base: position 11,012 of record JAKNSH010458719.1, read on the forward strand.
GTTATTATGAAATTTGTTTTCGTAACTTACCTTTTTTATGTAATAGATAGAAGTCAAGATTTTACTCTGCAAACTTAAGATGATTTGATATAGAAAAACTGAAGATCTCTTTTATGTCAGGATTGAGTGAGCAGTTTCATGTTTGTGTGTTGATCAGGTCCGCAGATGGAATGGTCGATGGGTTAGATTCTTCTAGATATAATCGAAATGGGATCCGTCTGCTGGCCGTTGGCATCAGACCATTCCCTTCCAAATGAAGTCGAGGTTGCAGCATTCCACATTGAGTGAAGATATTATAGTTCTGTTCTGGTATACCGTACAATTGAAAATAATCCACCAAGCTTAGCCACACTGACCGGCGCGGCCGGAGTCATATCCATCATGCGTACCAAGGTAAACCTGTTGGCCAGAACTGAATTAGCAAGATCCCTCTTGTTGTATCTATTTTTATTTGTTCCAATCTTAATTTCGAGTGATGAGCACCTTGTATGTAACCCGCTTGCTTGATGCATATGTGCAGGTTATTCTGGCCGACACGATAGAAGAGGCTGCCGAAAAAATTCTAAAAAAGCTGAAGGAAAAGCCTGGTACAACCAGAACCGTCAGTAGTAGAAACAATGTCTTCTACTTGGATGGGCTTGAAGGGCTAGGGGCATCTGCTGTCCTCCGAGTCATCGCGCAACGCCTCTCCACAACTTCAGCAGATGGGAAGAGAGCCCTGGCACTGGCAGGACTGGAGTTTGATCAGGTCATTCACATTGACTGCTCGATGTGGGAGAGCAGGAGAGCACTTCAGAGGGCGATCGCGGAGCAGCTGAAGCTGCCCAGTGAGGTGATGCAGCTGTTCGACAGGCAGGACGAGGAGGACGATTTCCGCGGGGTGGCCCAGGGATCCCGCGCTGAGTTGCAAGATGTTCTCAGGGAGATATATCGGCACACGCAGAACCTGAACCGCAGATTCTTGGTGATTTTCCACAATGGGGGCAGTGAGGAGATTGATCTGGCCAGTTTCTGTGGCTTCCTTCTGTCTGGGTACTCAACCAGCAAGGTGCTGTGGACGTTCCAAGGGAGATTCAGGCTCAAACCTTGGGAGAAAGTTGAGACGGCCATCAAGACCGCAGGAATAACTGATGTTTCTTTCTTGTTGTGGCCACGCAATAAAAGGCCAGAGGAGCTCTGGCCCAATCTAGCACTCGAAGAGGCTGCAGAACTAGTTGCAGCATGCAAGGCCAACACTGGGTATCATCACAGCATCATCGTTCATCTTCAGCCAGCACTAGTGGCTGAGTGCTTCCTCAACATGTTGGTGGTGATGTGCATCTGGGGCAGTCTGTCCGTTGACTGTGATTTGGACACCCACCTTGCCAATTACTGGGTATGTGATGGCATGATACATCATCTACAACAGGGAGAGGGAGACATCATCAGCGGTGGTGATAACGACAACGATGATTTGTGGAGAGCTGCTTGTGCTCTGCAGCGTGAGATGATGTTCAGTGCGGACTCCCAAGAATATTTCCTCAGACACCTTGAAGAGTATTTAAGATCTCACTCATCGACTTCTCGATCTACTCTGATCACCGGCGGAGAGATTCCTAATGAAGACATGTTCCAAGACTCCTTGGAGTGGATTAGAGTTCTCAAGCTATCAGACTGCACCTTTGATTTTGAGTCACCTCCATTCCTCTGCTGCCACAGCCTCAGGTTTCTATGGCTTGACCATTGCCAAAGCACCAGGACAAGCACAGATGCAGTAGCAAAGGTGGAGGATGTCCGCCAGTGCTTCCAGAGGCTATGGGTGCTTGACGTGCGCCACACAGACTGTGATCAGATCTTGTCCACACAGATGTTGGATTTCATGACCCAGCTTAGGGAGCTAAACGTGATGGGAGCCCCGGGATGGAATTTGGGCCAGCTACAGGGGCGATTGCCTAACATTCGCAAGCTCCGGGTAAAAAACACTACTGTCACCTGTAGTTGCTCAGAAAATGATCTGTTCTCAGAGATGAGCAAAATGGAGCATCTTGACTTTTCAGGAAATGAGACTAGCAGCATGACGTGCTTATTTGGACCAGGGGTAAGCACCAAGGCTAGCTGCCTTGAGACTGTCGTCATGGTTGACAGATGTGATGCATTAGAACAAATCTCCTTTAGAGGATGTACTGAGCTGAAGAATCTACTCTTGGGAGGATGGATGAGGATCCGCACCCTAGACATCTCAGGCACAGCAGTGAAAACACTAGATCTTAGTAAAACAGCAATCCCGTACCTTGATGAGCTCTATCTACTTGATTGCAAGAAGCTTTGTGCAATCCTGTGGCCACCAAAAGAACAAATGAAACAAGAAGGCTTGGGTAAGCTGCGCATTGGCACCACACAGCAGTCAGCACCCACTGCCCAATCAGCTATAGCTCTAGCAGCACCACATGGCAGCTGGACGAGCAGTGAATTTGATTGGCACATTTCTTTATGGGATGCGAGGCTCCTTGTGTCATTTGAGAAAGTGTATTCTGATTCCCGTAATGCATATGTGGAGGTTTCCTCTCCTCCTTGTGCCACCATTGCTGCTAGCGGTAGCAAAGGTAAAAGAATCAAGAGCGGAAGCAACGGTGAGCAGCAACTGCCGGCGGTATATCCGCATAGCACAGTGGACCACCTGTGGCAGGGTAGCAGAGGCAATTGGGACACTCCGGGGATGTTGTGGACTTGCCCAAATGTTCCTAATCTTTCAGAAAAGAGCAGCTGCTACATGCACATACAAGACCAGATGGGGATAAAATTGTTGTCAGGTGGTGAAGAAACCTGTACTATTACTGTCCCACAGTTTGTAGTCGATTGTGCAAAGATCCTCCATGTGCATGATAGCATGTCCATGACTATTTTCCCTTCCGGTACCAAGTACCTAGGTTCAGAATGGCATAATGTAGAGTGGTGCAGAATCGAGAGGTGTCCCAAATTGGACTGCGTCTTCACTCCTGGAGAAAAATCAGAAGGCGGCTTTATATATCAGCTGAGAACATTCTGGGCGTCACAACTCTTGAAGGCACGCTATATCTGGAAAAAGAGTGAGCCATCCGGATTCTATCGTACATTTTCCGACCTGGCATTTTTGCACCTTGGCTGCTGCCCCCTGCTTATACATGTACTCCCTTTATCCGAAACAACATTTAAGCCTACCAAAACTTCATTGAAGCTCGGGCGCCACAACTTGAGTCAACTAGAAACCCTCGAGATCACATGGTGTGGAAATCTTCGGGAGGTATTTCCTTTGGATACCAGAGCAAAGGAATTCGTGGAGCAGCAGCCGGAGCCAGTTACCCTATGTTTCCCCAGTCTGAAGCACATCCACCTCCATGAACTCCCCAGGCTTGAGCGCATATGTGGGGTCAGGATGTCCGCACCCAATCTCGAGACCGTCAAGATCAAGGGCTGCTGGAGCCTCACATGCCTTCCAGATGTTAGCGGCAGCAACAAGATAGTGGAGTGCGACTGCGAGAAGGAATGGTGGGATAGGCTGGTGTGGGATGATAGCTCGCAGGCGTGCCACTACAAACCTATCCACTCACTAT
>JAKNSH010458818.1:0-13162 GCA_027790015.1 Cymbopogon flexuosus
CACGTATAACTTAGTTACAAATCTATAACTAAGTTATACGTGGTCCATTGAATATAAATTTGTAATGACAGCTCAATAATAAAATAATTAGGCTACCATTAAAATGTCAGTATGGTCTGTTGTTATAATTATTCCAAGAAAAAAAAACATAGATGTAAATTTATAACAAAACTTTACACTAAAGCATACCATGTTAGTCACTGTGTAGATGTACTGATGCGGAGTTCAGCAAAAATCGATTTTTTTTATGATTTATTATGATGTTTTAAAGATTAATAAAAAATAAAAAGACAAAACTCCTTCAAAACTGCTCATCAACATGTTGGGGATGTAATATGCACGGTTTTAAAAATTGAAGGTCCTAAATTAGATTTTTTTCTAATTTAATAGACAGCTGAGTCTGTGAAAGCATAGCAGGCCTATGCAAGAGTCAAGAGCCCAATAGCCCACAGCCCAAGAGAGAATGCGGAAAGAAACGTACTTCACGTTCAGTACCTTGCCGCAGCCCAGCAGAATGCTGAAACACATTCCACGATTCTTCTCGGGAGAATTAGGTGGAAGGCCTTAAAAAAAACTTTGTTTAGGTATTGGACTTTTTATTTTTTTTGAATTTGGGTGGAAAGCCTCGAAACAAATTTTTTTTTAGCTCGAAGGCCTTCTGTCATGTTTTGAGACTTAACGGTGTTAAGTAGGGGGTAAAAAGACCATTTTGCCCCTGACATAAAAAAATAAAAACAGAGTATTCACAAATATATACACACACACACACGATAAGTCATGAAACGTAAGAATCATCATATAGTAATGGTTGAGTTTTGGGCTGTGTTTGAATCATGTTACGAGTAAAATGTTTTTAAAACAAAAATTATTTGAGACGATATCCTTTACATTAACCATCCTTGATGCTCGAATCGAGCGTAATTCAACTAGATTTGTACAAAAATTTAGACCAAAACAAAAACAAAAACAAAAACACTCGACACTATTTCCATGCTCTGCCACATCCATCACATGTGTACCAAAAATTAATCAAATTGGTAAATAAACAACCGAATTCAATTAATCACAAATCGACAAAAGAAAGAGTCGCCGATGCAGTGGGTGTCGCCGGCGTCATCACCCAAGTGGAGGGACGTCGCGCCGGGCGGTGGGGAGAGGCAGCCGCGGCCTGGTGTGGAGGGGAGCCTCCGCCTCCTCTGCTCGACGCCACCGGGGGGGCTGTCGTGAGTCGATGCCTAAGGGGCAGGTGCCCATCGTCAACCTGGGGCAGCAGCGCTACCCTGGCCTCGTCCCGGCCGGGGGTGGTCGCCGCACCGCCCTTCGGGCCAGCTCCGCCCTAGCGGCGTCCTCGCGGGGTGCCTTGGCCGCCCAGGCCCGGCCGCATGCACGCCGCGACCATGGCTGCAACGCCACCGGGCCGGCGCCGCGGCACGGCCGCACGCGAAGGAGAGAAAGTCAGGGGAGGAGGCGGATCGGGGACGGCCATGCCCGGATCTGGTCTTGGGGGAGCCGGCGGCGGCTCATCCTTGCCGGCGTGGGCGGCAGCAGTGGCGCTGTCTGCCATGGCCGCGAGGGAAAGGGGTCGAGCTTCGGGGGGTCGGAGTCGGGGACTGAAAGTTGTGTTGCCTGTCCTGAATAGAACGTGAGGGTAAAGTCATCTTTTCACGAGGGCTACAGTGGCTCAACTAACAGATTCTTCTAACAGACCTAACAAAAGGCCTTCCACCTAACAAAATTTTGTTTCAAGGCCTTCCACCCAAATTCAAAAAATAAAAGGCCCAATACCTAAACCAAGTTTTTTCTGAGGCCTTCCACCTAATTATCCCATTCTTCTCCCGTCGTTTGACCTTCCGCCTTGGAAATGTCTGCGTCGGCACGCCGGAGCTCTCGTCGCCGTTCCGTGATCGCAGCCGTCGTTCGGTTTTGACGTCGACAACAGATGGGCCTACGCCACCGCCGCTCTCCGAGTCTCCGTTTATTCAATCCTGCTCAAGTACGGAATATTTCCTACCTGCATTGTACCGAGGCAACCTAAAATCCTAAGTAATAATTGTATAGGAACATGGGATCAAACTCTGGTACATTTCCTACTAGTACTATAGGTTCAGTATTAAATTAAATGATATGAAACCAGCAGGCCTTGGCATGGCCTGGGGGTGGCCACGTCACCTGTAATTCTCGGTCGTCCGATCGGCTGGCCGGACGATCCAGATCAGTCAAGTCTAGACCATTTTGCAAAATAGTCCTCGAACTCTGGCGAAATACAACCTGCCATCCATCGCCCTCTCTTAATTTTTTTTTTAAAAAAAGAGCCACGAGATTTTCCGAAATAGGACCCGCTGTCCATCGATTCAATGGGCTGGCCTGTACGTTGGCCAAATTGGGCTAGATTCGGCCCAAATGGTCTTCTCATTTTTGTGTCTTTTATTAAATCCTATAATATGCTAACTTTATTTATTTTATACGAAAATAATAAGAGCTCCTAAAATCATAAAAAATTTTTAAAGACTATCCATGATAATATGTATAAAAATATGAAATTTGAAATGTAAAGAAATTTTGAATTATTTAGAATAACCTCTTTTAATTAACAAATGAAACTTTCATGATTCCTACACATTGAAATATTAATTAAACATTACAAAATTTATTTTATGGATGCTTTGTGATGTTGACAACCTCTAAAAAAGATAAATTTTAAATCTTTCAACAAACTATTATTCCATGCTCAATTAAAAAATTAATTTAAAAAGAAAATTTACGGTCGATTTTTATATGAATCAAAATATATAGACACCAAAATGAAAGCTCGGTGGTTAACACCACAAATAATAATTTCCAAATAACATGAATAAAAATACTAATACATTGCGTAAATAATACGCAAACTTATATATTTATACTTTTGTGCGCTGTTTAAATGCACAAAATAAAAAAAAATATCGTTATCTACAACCAGCAGCGTATTTTCATAAATATAATTATGGTGCCAACCGGCGCCCATTGGACAAACAAATCACTACTAGTATACTACGACTAGTTCGCACTTCACACGCTTTCAGGGCTGACACGATATGGGCGTTCGGGATACGAGCGCTAGTTCCCGCCGATTCTGCTTTGCCCGCGCGCGCCAACACCAGCTGCCAGCAGCACTGCAGCAGGTACACCAAAGCAGAGAAACCATCAACAACGTGGCAAACGACAAGCGAACATCACTGCGGCACCAAACAATAATGCACGCCCGCCTACACGGACACCAACAGCGATGGACGGGCAAGGACAATAATGGTGGCAGGAACGACAGCGACGACAGACATCAACCGGCGCCCCGCGGAGTGTCCTCGCCGGAGGGCACCCAGACGATGTCCTTGAGCGCCGGCCGGAGCTCCTCGCTACAGAACGACCGGTACTCCATGGTGTCGCCGCCGTCCTTCTTCACGTCCACCAGGAGCACCGACGGCGCCACGCTGAAGATCTCCGCGGCCACCGCCAGCCGCGCCCCCGTGCGCCCGCGCGACACGGCCTCCAGACGCACGCCCCGCGAGCCGCTCTTTGTCACGCGCATGTTGCCTCCGCGGCCGGTAACCAGCGACTCCAGACGGGAGACCACGCTGCTGGCGGCCTCACGCGTCGCGAAACGGACGCTGCTGGACCTCCCTGCGCGGGCGCCGCGGCCCTGGTCGAAGAGCGGCGACAGGTCGAAGCCCTCCGAGAGAGCGATGAGGTGGAAAGCGTTCAGCACCTCGGGCTCTTCCTTGTCGTCAGCGATGGCGCGGCGCGCGTCCGGGGTGGTTGCGGCGGGCTCCTTGAGGCTGAGGGGCGGCAGGACTGGCAACGGCTTCTGGTACCACGGCGTCTTGACGAGGCGAGCGACGGTGATGCGCGTGCTCGGGTTGGGGTCGAGCAGCCCGCCGATGAGCTTCCGGGCGTCCGCTGAGACCCACGGCGGGCAGAGGAACTCGCCGCGCTGCATCTTCCGGTACATCACCATGAGGTTGTCCTCGTGGAACGGCAACCTGCCGACGAGGAGCACGTAGAGGATGACGCCACAGGACCAGAGGTCCGCCTTGGCGCCGTCGTAGCCCTTCCCACCAAGCACCTCGGGGGCGACGTACGACGGCGTGCCACAGGCGGTATGGAGCAGCCCGTCAGAGCGTGCGTGGCCGGCGAGCGCGCTGAGCCCGAAGTCCGCCACTTTGAGGTTGCCTGCCTCGTCCAGGAGCAGGTTCTCGAGCTTGAGGTCCCGGTGGAACACCCCGCGGCCGTGGCAGAAGTCGACCGCGGAGACGAGCTGGCGGAAGTAGCGGCGCGCGACGTCCTCCCGGACCCGCCCCGCGCGCGCGATGCGGGAGAAGAGCTCCCCGCCGCGGACCAGCTCGAGCGCGAGGTAGATCTTGGAGCGGGTGGCCATCACCTCGTGCAGCTCCACGATGTTGGGGTGGGACACCATCTTCATGACGGCGATCTCCCGCTTCATCTGCTCCGCCATGCCCGCGCGCTCCAGCTTGTCCTTGGCCACCACCTTGACCGCGACGGCGCGGCCCGTGCGCAGGTCCCGCGCCGCGTGCACCCGCCCGAAGTTGCCGTGCCCCAGCACCCGCCCCATCTCGTACCGCCCCTGCAGCACGCTCTTCCCGTCCGCCGCCACCGCGTCCTCCATTGCCGGCGCCGGCCACCTCCTTCGTTGATTCTTGGACACGAAGAGTTGACCTGACCTGACTAAACCGGCGACGAGCAGGCTGATGGACCTACCCGTCCTCGACGTGCTTGCGGTGGCAGTTCCGGCCACCGCGCAGGCTACGCTTTCCGGCAAGGTCAGACATTTCTCTGCATTCCTGTAGCAACGAGGCTGCGCTTTGAGGCTTGCGAGTGTCAGAGTGTCAGACTGTCAGACGCTCCCTCACACGATACTGGCGCCGGGCTATATGGTAGCGCATGCGGATTGGGTAGCGCCATTGGCCGTCGATCGGGATCGAACGGTTCCTGCGCGTGTGGGCCGGCATGGAGACAGAGAGCGTGAGCAGCAGCACTGCAGCAAATGTGTGAGGATTGTGTAAGGATTGAGTGGCGTGATCTGGTGAGGTTGTTTCGTGGGGGCCCATTAGGTGATGTGGTCGCGGCGCCGGCAGCCTGGCGCAGGCCTGAATGATTGCTGGGCCAACTTCTTGGTCCATTATTAGCAGATTTCTAAGTCGATTCTCGTTTTCCCCAAGGTTTGCTTTTACCTTACCACTCCTTTCCTCTTTCCAACCGTCTCTTGAGCTCTCTTTTTTTCACTGAAAATAGACCTAATTTTCTCTTAAATCAAACTAAACTAACTTCAACTAAGTTTATAGAACAGATGAAAAATACGTAGGGCTTAAAATTAACTTAGCTAGAACAGCTGGAACATTATCACATATGTTTTTTTTAACATACCTCTATAATGGGGTAAATGTTAATAGTCCTCTATAAATTTTGTTAAATTTAACAAAAGATGATTTGACTTAGGAAAAACTAAATCTCTTATATTTCATGAGGGAGTATATAACTAGTGGCACATGTGGCTAGCCAGGTGGCGGGCGTGGCAAGTGAGGGGCGGCACGGCTCCCAGTGAGGCGGACGGTGCAACACTGGACGACAACGGGAAGACCAAAAGAGAAAGCAACATGAAGAAAGAAAGAAAGAAAAATAAAACAACCGTCTTTCCATTTTATTGGGGTACAGGAAACAATGATTGAATTCTGTGATGAAAAAATTTACGGGAAATTTGACCACCAGAATGATTACCTGTGGCTTAGTAACCCATCAAAAGGTAAATCTGGTGGGATATTGGTCGGCATAAGATTAGAATTATATGATGTGGGATCCTTTAATCAAGGAGATTTCATGATACAGATCAATCTGTGGGATAAGAGTCTTAAGAACAAATGGAACCTTCTTATTGTATATGGTGCTGCTCAAGAGGAAAATAAAACAGAGTTCCTTTCTGAATTATCTGCTTTTTGCTCCAGAAATTCAGAACCCATTCTAATAGGGGGTGATTTCAATATAATCAGATATGTTGAGGAAAGAAATAAGAAAAATGGCCTCATATATGTTTAACAATTTGATCAGCTTCCATGAACTAAGAGAGATTGTTATGACTCGGGGATTATTCACCTGGTCCAACAACCAGGATTACCCCACGCTGGAAAAATTAGATAGAATCTTGGTGAGCAAAGATTGGAAAGACCTTTTCTCCAACAATATTGTTACTAAACTACCAAGAGATATCTCTGACCACAATCATCTAATCATCTCTTCTGGCCCTAGTAAGCCTGTGAGACATATCCAATTCAGATTTGAGATTAGCTGGTTTAGTAACCCTGATTTCTTACCTATTGTACAAAAAATCTGGGGTAAGCCTTGCAAGGCTAAATCTTCTTTGGACAGAATTCAGCAAAGTTAAAACTCTTCAAGCAATACTTTAAGGGCTGGGGGTTCAACATACAAGGTGAACTTAGGAAAAAAAGAGCATTGATAAGCACTGAACTTGCTGCTCTTGAAAAACTAGAAGAAGAGATGGGCTTATCTGATAGCCAAGTTACTAGCAAAATGGCACTTCTGAAAGAAAATTATGAACTTTTAGAGCAAGAAGAAACATATTTTGGCTAAGCAGAAGCCATGAGCAATGGCTAGTACAGGGGGATAATAATACTAGTTACTTCCATAAGATTGCTAATGGTAGAAAGAGAAAGAATACTATGATATCGTTTGATAATGATGGATCTGTCATTGAGGGGGATGAGAACCTCCTCAAGCATGCGACTGATTACTATTCTACCCTGTTTGGACCTGAAGAGAGACATGATATTCATATAGATTTAGACATGTGGGAAGAACTACCTCATGTAACTGAATTAGAAAATACAGAGCTTTGTAGACCTTTCTCTGAGATCGAAATCAAAGATGCTTTGTTCCAGATGGAAAGAAACAAAGCTATGGGCCCTGATAAAATCCCCATAGAATTCTATCAGGTTTGCTAGGATATTATTAAAAATGACATTATTCAGCTGCTTGCTGATTTCCACGATGACAAAGTGGACATAAGAAGGATCAACTATGGGATTATTACTTTGCTCCCCAAAAAAGCTGATGCCTCTGTCATCCAGCAATACAGACCTATATGCCTGCTCAATTGCATCTACAAATTGATAACTGTTGGGGGGGGGGGGGATAACCCTCGCAAACGACCCCCCGACGCAGCTCCGCGGCCCCCCCCCCAAAAAAAATATGTCTGCATGTCGTCGATCCCAACTTCACAAAGCACCCGGACGCCGGGCGGGAGGACCTCCGCGGGGAGCAAGGCAGGGAACCTCATCACACGACGCAAGACCTTCGCAAGGCGCAAGACGGAGAGCCCCGCCCCGCGGCGAGGAACCTCCGCCTGTCCAAGACGGAGAACCTCATCACACGACGCAAGACCTCCGCAAGGCGCAAGACGGAGAGCCCCACCCCGCGGCGCAAGACCTCCACGGGCCCGAGGCGAAAGACCCCGCCCCCTGGCGCAAGGCCTCCGCCGGCTCAAGGCGAGAACCCTCGCCCGCTACACCAACCCGAGATGACATCAGCCTTGGAGGACGGAGGCGGCGCAAGCTACCGGTCCCAAAATGACGACCGTACCCCGCACTCATCAAGGGTAGTTGAGCCATAAGGGGTCAAAGACCTTTTTGTAATTTCACCACAATACCCTTGGTATCCCCTATAAATACCGGGGGAACAGTGGATGTAAGGGGGGATTTTTCATATATAGCAATCAATTCCTGTCGTTACTTCCTACTTAGTCGCCCTGTCTCATTACCCTCGCCCCTCATCTCCCTGTGGCAAGCACTCGCCCCCGCGACCCTCGTCACGTCGCGAGGGTACGGGGCGGTAGCGAGCCCCAAAATAACCAAAACTCTCACCATTAGACTTGAGAGAATAACTGATAAACTGATCCACTCCTCATAATCTGCATTCATGAGAGGGAGGAACATCATGGAATGGAGTTTTGTGTTTACATGAAATTTTACATGAGACAAAATTGAAAAAAAAAAACTCCAGGTGTTATTTTGAAGCTTGACTTCGAAAAAGCGTATGATAAAGTCAATTGGGACTTCTTATTTGAAACCCTTGCAGCCAGAGGGTTCTGTCCCAAGTGGTGCAAATGGATCTCACAAGTGGTATCTGGTGGGACTATTCGCGTCAAGTTAAATGACCTAATTGGCCCCTATATTAAGAGCTTCAAAGGGGTGAGGTAGGGGGACCCCTCTCTCCCATTCTTTTTAACTTTGTGGCTGATGGATTATCAAGAATGATAAAAAAAGCACAAACCAACAACTTAATTTGTGGACTTGTTGACCACATCATTGATAAAGGAATAGTTGTATTACAATATGCAGATGATACCATCATATACCTCAAGCATGATATTGAAGGAGCTAAGAACCTCAAAATGCTACTCTACCTATATGAATTGATGGTGGGGTTAAAAATAAATTTCAACAAAAGTGAAGTGTTGACCGTCAATGATGAAGAGGACTTATCTTCCACATATGCTGGTATTTTTAACTGTCAGATTGGGAATTTCCCTCTTAAGTACTTAGGTGTACCAGTTAGTCCTAGTAGATTGCATGTGATTGACTGGTTACCTTTATATGAGAAAAGTGCTAAAAAATTGGATATCTAGAAGGGTGGTACTATGTCCATTGCTAGAAGGAAGACCTTGATAGAATCCAGCCTCAATAATGCCCCCCATATATTATATGTCAATCTATCTCCTGCCCAAGACAATTGTCCATAGATTGGACAAGCTCAGAAGGACATTTTTTGGCAAGGAGGGAGGACCAAAAGAATATCACCTTGTGAGGTGGCCTAGAATCTGCAAGAGCAAAAAAAAAGGGTGGGTTAGGCATAAAAGACATCAGGTAAATGAATGTGAGTCTACTTTGCAAGTGGCTGTGGAAACTGGACACTGAACAGGGGGCTATGGCAAGAAATTGTTAAATATAAATATCTCAAGAAACACCAGATTTGTAATGCTAAACATAGACAAACTGATTCCCCTATGTGGAGTGATCTACTCAAAGTTAGAGATATCTACCTCCATGGTAGAAGGTTCATAATAGGAGATGGAAAAAAATATTCTTTTCTGGAAGGATAGATGGCTTTATGATCAGCCCTTAGCTCACCTCTACCCTGATCTGTTTAAGATGACTCAACAGCAAGACAGTACCCTTGCTGAAGTAAAGCGTGATTCATCCCAGATTAAATTTTCTAGGTGGCTAGTAGGAACCTGGGAATCACAATGGAGGGCATTCTAGTTGCTGTTCATAATATTCAGCTTTCTGAGCAAAAAGACAAGATCATTTGGAAGTATGGGTCTAAAAAATCCTTTAGTGCCAAATCTGTATATAATATTCTCACTAGTAATGAGAATAAATCTTACCATAAATTCATTTGGAAAGGCAAGATCCCCCCAAAAATTAGAATTTTTCTATGGCTAATGAGCAATGATGCAATCCTCACAAAAGATAATATGATAAAGAGAAACTGGAGTGGTGACCCTTCATGTTATTTCTGTCAGTCTGATGAATCACTATAACATTTATTCTTCAGGTGTAATACTGCTGGAACTGTTTGGACAGTCATTGCCACCTGTTTTGGTGCTAATGATGTTCCTGATTCTTTTGATCACTACTGGGACTGGTTTGCCAAGTGGATGCCCATGCATGCTAAGTTTCATACTTTGGGCATTGCGGCCGCTTGCTGGGCCATTTGGAAGGCCAGGAATAGTATTTGCTTCGAAGGGAAACATAATCAATCTCCTATTTCTATCATACGTCATATGTGTGCCCTAATGAGTTACTGGGCAGGTTTGTATCCAGCAGAAGAAAAAGAAGACCTGGTGGCGGGAGTCAACTCGATGATGCATATCGCTCTGAAGTTACTGATTGCACAGGCTAAGAAGCAAAAGACACTGCTGCTAGAGGAGAAGGCAAAGGACCCTCAAGACGATGAGCGCTGATCTACATTCTTAACGCTTACTTTCTGCTCAAGAATCTATCTTCACAATGCGTCTTGAAAACTGGCTGTCTGTTAAACTTGTATTTTCTGCAACGTTTCGACTCTGTGTTACTTACTCGGCCCCCTCTGGGAGCGCGTCACCTTTGCTGGGTTTTGGGCGATCAGGCTTTGTGTCCCTGATCTAGGTTAGGCCCTTCCTTTTCTACCTGCTTTAACTCTACTATCTAGTCTTGCTCCTGTCCAGCGTCCCAAACTCTTGTATTTCCGTTAAGAGATTAATGGAAATGGGGGAATGTCCCTCGGTTAAAAAAAAAAAATCAGTCGTATGGTACACCAATTTAGTGAATCTAGAGGCAGAGATCTACCGCTTTGGTGGATAAGCTCCACGATGGAGCTAGAAGCATGTAGCTAAAAAAAAATTATATCCGAATTTATTTTTGGTGAATCTAGAGCTAGTGGAGGTCTACACATGGATGGAGCCAAAGCTCGGCCACCCTAAGCTGGTGGCCGGGCTCTCCTCTGCTGACGTTGCAGACACATTAGCCCAAAAATTAGCCACAAAGACTTAGTATAGCTACGTATCGACCCTGCTCCAAAAGAAAAGCAACATTCAAAAAATGTGTAGCTAGCAGCGCCTCCTATAGGACTAGGTGATTATTTAATTTTATTATTAAAATTCAAAACTATTTTGGTTGTCTAATTTTACTTGTATATATTATATAATCATTGGTCTAGTTTACATAGTTTTGTTAGGACACTGACTAACAATAGTAAAAGGCACATATAATTTCTATGTCATCCATTAATTTATATAGAAGCTACACATTGAAATTACTCTCTTCATTCCAAAAAAAAAATGTCATCATCACTTCTTGCGAACAGTTTTTTTTAACTTTGACCAATTATATATATAAAAATATTAATATTTATAATTTATAATTAGTATCATTAGATAAATCACTGAATATATTTTTCAGAATAAATTTATTTAGCGATATAAATGTCGTTGATATTTTTTATAATGTTAGTCAAATATAAAAAAGTTTGACCATGTATCTCATAACATCTTTTTTTTTTTACGAAAGATTATATTCCTAATGGGTAAGTTTCTACAGATAAACTTTTGTCCATTAACATATCTTTTCTCCCTTGTCTACCTGTTACATCTCTTGATTCATGGTTCTAGCTAGCGTATAGCATGGGTTTTTTTTGGTAAGAAACCGTTTCACTCTTTCTTTAATTAATTTGTGGTATCACGTTATTAGCTTTTTGCTTAGTTGATATATTCGTGTGTTTGGGAGTGACCTTATTAGCATGATGTTGTGTCTCACCCAGGCTCTATAAAAATTCCAGCTCCACCACTAGCTCTACCAGAGTGGCCCTTAAGATAGCTCCTCCACACTAAAGAATTGAAGATCCAAACGTCTTATTAGCACGCAACATCTTATCCACGTTTCTATCAGCAGGTGTCGATTTTAGATAGCCCAAGCACCCCATGCACCGACCGTGGTCCAACTTGTGCAGAACGCTCCCTCATGACATTAACCCGAGCTCTGGGAATCCTATTATTATCATTATCATCAGTTTAACACGCAAACGATCGAATTGAAGTCGCTACGGAAAACTTGTGCCTTTTTTTGGCTTTTTTCCCACGTATACACGAATTGAAGTCGCGACTAACAGGCAGAGGTCTATGTACATGCCAGCGATGGCGTTTCGAGACGCGCCCAGCGATGAAAATTAACAGCTGATCGAGCTACTCTGTAATAGCGAGTCTACCACGCCATCTACGTACGTCCAGTCAACTTTACGCTCCGATCAGATAACAATCAAACATGTCGCTTTACTCGTACACGGGACCATGGCTATTTGGCTAACCCCGATTGCTAACCTGCTGCGAATTGCAGTGCGACACCGCCAGTGACAACCTGCTGCAGGTGGTACCGCTGGTATTATTGGTGAGTCACTGAGCCTTGCTTTATCCGGGGCCACTTGAGTATTAGGCAGTAGGGGAGCCGTCAATCCTCAATGGAACTTCAATCTCTCCCTCTCATGAAGAGCTCTTGCGAACATTTCCTCACAAATAAAAGTTGATAATGTTTTAAACATCGACCTTGTCTTCCAACACTACTCCCCTACAGTCCTACCCCATAAATTTGTTGTACTATTCATAGAACTTATTTACAGCAGAATATAGCTTTTTGGAACTAATTCTTATTGCAGATCTGATTGAACCATTTTCAAACATCGAATTCCGATACTTAACTATAGTAGTTAACTACATGCAACCCAAAACGCCAATGCATATATTACCAATTTACCATCTGTTCTCACTGCTAATATCCAAAACCACTAGTATGCATAATAGCAATATATATAATGGCAAGAGGGTAAAGTGCCATGACACATTTCACTTATGCATGCATGAGATGCATGATTCGATTGTTCAGTCTACACACTTTAATCTTGCAGCTTCACTTCCAAGTAGCTATCTATTTATCTAGTATTTATTTATTTAGTATATATCTTCTCATCTTATTCCTGGCCGGATGGCCAATCAATCTATCCAACGTTATGGGCCTATGATGATGCTTGGCCTTATGGGGCAAAGTCAGATGGTGACCACCTCGCTATTGTCGCAAACCGCCAAGCCGCAATATCAATGGACCGTGGACAGGTGTTTCGATACCCAAGTCCGCTCGCTGTCCATCAGGTCTTGTAGGCCCAGAACCACATGACCCGACAGCGACTTGGGCGGCCGTGTCCACTTGCTATCATCCATATCAACCATATTTGTCGCGTAAATAAAAGGCAGCTTCAGATGACGGTAAATCTATAACGACCCCGGCTATTATTTGAATAGTTCTGTACGTCTCTACTGTCCACGTCGATGTCACACGGTTTGAGAGTCATATACTACAGTATAAGCACATCGTATATGCATCACATCATGATCAATAAGTCGGCAGATTCCGGCTGACTCAACAGTGTTTTGTGAGAGAGAATAAACCAAAACGAGAGCCGGCTAATACATAGACGTGGTAATGCTGCTGGCCTGCTTTTGCTTGATTCGCTGGGGTTCCGTGACTTGTTACGGCGGATGTCCATGCCACCAACCAGCAAAAAAGGTGGTGAG
>JAKNSH010458827.1:0-10308 GCA_027790015.1 Cymbopogon flexuosus
ATGTGAGGTGCAACGCGGCGCCATTTGCTTCCTCGCCATGCACGCACATCAGTGTTCCCATTCATTCATTTCATCAAAGGTGACGTCCACCGATCGACTGACGGACCTGTAGCAGTACGTACTTTGCCAACCGGCCAGCAACCACTACACTGTACACTGTGGCCTCCAGCGGCTAGAGCTAGAGTTGGCTAGTTTGTGACAAACTAGCTCTAAAGTAGCCAAACAGGAAGGCTAGAGTTAGTTTTTTCACTCTAACCCACCCAAAAAAAACTCTCCCCTCCAAAGGGTGATTATTGGGCTAGTTTGGTGGGGGACCATTCATTTTAGCCACATCTAATCCCGCACCCGGTCTATTCCCCTCCCATCTCGCATCTCCTCCTCGCCACATAAGAACTAGCCATACTAGATCCGGATAAGAGTATGACAAATAATTAAAAAAATGCATGTATTGTCAAAATAACCTTTAAATCCAAACATCTTAATGGCTAGAGCTAGTTTGAACTAGAGCTAGAGTTAGAAACAGTCGGGCTAGAGGGGCCTATATCGATCTGAAAGTGACGGAGCGCTACTGCGCCGCGTTGAATTTTGGTACTCGATCTTCTTCATGCTGCGCCTTTAATTTATCTTTTTTTCCTGCTTGTGAAAATTAAACCGGACAGCTGTGTCATGTCTTACACATAAATGATGCGTTGAAAATGTGAGAATCTACACTGAAGCGACAACCGTGTCAGCTAGCTTTTATCCGGTTGAAACTCTGAAAGCTATGGACAGGGCTCAACTGATCGACCTTCTTCTTCTTCTTGTATTATATCAGTAGAGTAATAGTAATATACTACCTGATCCTATCTATACATTGATGTCGGATTGGGAGCACATGGACAGGAGCCATTCTGGAGATGGAGGGTTCGCCAGATCTGAGTCCAGACAGGCATTGAATTGCACTTGCACTGCACCCATGAGGAGCAGCAACTGCATGCAGCTCTGCAAGTCAAGGTGGTATGGATGCACAGCATGCAGCGGGCAGCTGATCAGCAGCGATCATGATCAGCTCGATCGAACCTCCAACTCCTTTCGATCAAAACCAAGTAACCAACCAACCAAACAAACACAAATGAACTGTCAACGCTAGCTTGAACTAATTTCCACCAAGTGCACTGTGTTTGTGCCATCGACTTCATCAGTTATTGTCCACCATGTGTGCTACTGCGTTGTGCCGTCAGACATATAGGAGTATCACATTTACATTGCTTCTGGAATCTCGGTAACAAAATGTTGCGTGTTAGGCTTGGACTAATGGACTTGGTTGTTGTGCAAAATAAGCAGCATGGCGATCTGTGATCCGTCTCCCTCTGGTCTGAACCTGTTCTGCGACAAGGGTCCGTGCGTGGTTAGACTTGGACGGAACGGAGGACATGGACACGACACGATCAAGGAATTCATCACCCACTGCCGCACCGATCATCGTGGACGTGGACGCGACACGATCGCGGGGTCATATTTTTAGTTTTTACTTTTTAGTTTTACGAAGCAAATCCTAGCGTTGCTATGTACTCCCTCCATTCCTAAACAAAAACAAGTGTCATCTTCACTTCCCGAGAGACAATTACCGGTAATTTTTATAAATAATAAATATCATCAATTAGTATTATAAATTTTTTTAAAAAACAATTGTTTAGTTGCTCTCCATGCTTTAATATCATCAGAAAGATCTTTGAATCTTTTTAAATAAATTTATTTTAAGATACAAATTAAGTTGGCACGCATCCCACGACGACACTTAAAAAGGGACAGAGAGAATACCTTCGGTTCAAGCTGAATGCACCTAGCAACTTATTTAGGGCATTCACAATGCAGACTCTATGATAAAGTCTAAACATATTTATTACCTCGAACATTGTGGACTTAGAGTTTAAATAAGACTTGGAGTCTTGCTTTTTCTCTCTCTTTCTTCAATAAATATACTGCCACATCAGCAAAATACTATAAATAAAGAGTAATAAATAGTCTTAGACTCTGTGATAGAGTCTTGCATTATGAATGCCCTTATGGCCTCAAAGTGTATGAAGTTACATCAACCAGAGTGTCTGAACGTAATATGTGTGCATTGGTTTCTTTTTTTAAGAACAAATATATGTGTGCATTGTTACTAGATGATGGCAGTGTCCCTGACCGATGGGGCCCATCAATCAGGATGATTTGGGCCGCGCAATTAGTGATCTTGATCAGCGTGCTCGTCTGCTGGGCTGGCGGTGCGGTGCTAGGCTTGCATGCTGGGACAGCTGAGTGGGGCTGGGCCGCTGGGGAGAGAGAGAATGATAGGGTCAGAGAGAGGCCCAGATCACCCATGCGTCTTAGACGATAGATAAGTAACATTTTTTTTCTTTCATTTCAAATAAGCTAAACACAACTTTAGAACAAACTTATTTTAAGTTTCTCCAAAAAAACTTATTATAAAATTTTAAAAAACCCAGATATGTTTAAAATCATTTGAAACAAAATTATTAACGAAATTTTAAACTTATATTAAAATTCTTTGTAGACCCAAGATTTTGGAAAGTAAATTTGAGACATGATTAAAAATCTATTTTAAGGAAACAAATAATAAACTATTTTTGAAAACTTTCCTAAACTATCTTTAGTAGGTCGTCGAAACCATCTTGTATTTTGCGCCTATAGCCATCGTAGTTTTATTTCCCTTTTTGTTGATTCAATGTTCCTTTGCTAAGTGCTACAGTATTGTCTAGTGCCTGTTATTTATTTTCACACTGCCTCTGTTTTAATAAAATATGCACGAGAAAAAGGGCAGGAAAATGAAGAGCACAGTACAGTTGGGCGGCGACACGGCCCAAAACACGGAGGAATAAGAAATTGGCGTGCGGGCGGCGGGCGGCTGGCGGGAAGTTCAATAAAGTCGGCAAACGGAGACGGAGACGAAACGGAGTTGACACGTGGGCCCGGCGTCTCTACCGTGTCATGCAACTGGGGTAGTGGGCCCCACGTGTGAACGGAGATTGCGTGTTCGGGTAACGGCAGCGGAAGAAAGGAAGGCAAGAAGGCGGATCGAATCCCCCAATTCCCGTATCCTCGCTCTTCTTCTCCAATCCATCCATCTGATCCAACACAATCCCCGGTCGTCGTCGTCGTCGTATTCTTGATTGATTGATTGCCTGCCTGATTGGCTTCCTCTTCCTTGATTCGAATCCAAGTAAACGGCCGAAATCTAAATCCCCCCACCCCAAGGAAAGAACCCTACCCGTGAGATCAGGCGGCGCCACGCGCACGCCGGAGGGAGCCCCGGACGTGCAGTGGTGGTGTCAGGCGACCGATCCTGACCGGCACCATCATCATCCCAAGCTTCCTTCCTTCCTGTCTCCTCTCCTTCCACCCACAAGTAAGATGCGATGCGATTTCTTCCTCTGCGAGTTTCTGCATGCTGCCTGCTTCCACTATTGATGTTGGAGAATTCGATTTGCTTTCTTTTCTTCTCTTTTTCATTTTTCCCTTCCTGTCGTGGGGAGAGAGATAATAGTATATTTTTCGAGGAAACCTAGGTGATCTATTGCAATGTCGTTCTGATGATGATTCCCGCCCATTTTCTTTGCACAGGAGTAGACAATACTGCAACCCTATAAGGATCAGTGACCGCATCAATCAAGAAAAGCCATGGTTTTGTTCGACCTAGACCCGGACATCATCCGGTGGGGTCTTCACCATCTGCTCCCCGCCTCCTCCTCCGCTCGCGGATACTCTGCTCATGATCGCACCCAGACCACCCCTACCACACCTTGTACGGCCTTTGTTCGCCCTCTTGATCATCAGCCCACCGGAACCGGAGACATGGGTATCTCACACTCCGTTGAGGTCAAGGTCGAGCATGTCGATGCAGTTGACAACGACGAGGTCATCGCGCAAGCCCTTCAGGAGGAACTGTCCCATGTCGCCCTGGCCGAAGCGTCTGGGGCAACCAGTGCCTCTGATGATCAGCAACATTCCGCTGTTCTCACACAGCAATGGCCTCGCCCACGCGACGTCCATGTAGAATCAGGTATGTATGTCCCGTCTGTTCATATTCAGAAACAGTATCCCTTTCTACTCCATCCATCCATTCATCTCGTGCTTGTATTGTTACTGTCAGGTGTTACACCTCCTCCAGCTTCTCAAGAGACAGGGACCAGGGAGGAACCTTTCAGCACCTGCTCAAGCCCTGGAAATGACAATAATGACCAGGACAACCAGCCATGCTTGATAGAGCTCATGGATAACTTCTCTGTCCTTGACGGTGAAGTGGGCAAAAGGTTGAACAGCATGGCTTCTATTCCTGTAAGTAGTATGAGTCACTTCGCTTCCTCATGCTTCAACATGCAAGTTACATCTACTACTATCTACATTCTCAAGGCTTACCGTGAGGGTTTTGATAATATGTTCCTTTTGCTGTCACACAGCATGTTCCTAAAATAAATGGAGAGATTCCTTCTGTTGATGAAGCCATTTCAGATCATCAAAGACTTCTTGACAGGTATGTAAACCAAAGTTTAGAGTATATGTGTCAGGCAGTCATAACAGAGCCGATGTGCCATAGTAGCAGATAAAACATTGAAAAGATGTTACCAACACAAACACAAATTGATGCTGCCAGTGGATATAATCATAATTGCTTCCCTCATAAATAACATATGCTGTGTCGTTATTGTGATATTTTGTCATTTGACTCAAATATAATTTCTTTCTTTTCAAAAGGTTGGTTCTGTATGGTTTGGTTGATCTCAAGGTTAAAGGAGATGGCAACTGCCAGGTTTGTGTAAAGGATACACCATTTCCCCCTTTTCCATGATGCCATCTCACAGTATCTATTTGTATTGTGTGGTCTCTTAAACAGTTTCGAGCGCTATCAGATCAATTTTATCGAACTCCTGAACATCACAGATTTGTTCGGCAACAAGTTGTTAAGCAGGTTAGTATTTCCGAAAAGACTAGTCTTATTTCAACCATATATGAACTTCTGTATGCAAATGCATATCATTGGTAAATACTACTACCATACTTCATCCCAGTATTTTCGCCCCCTTTTTAACAGTCATGCCTGCACATTCTTCTTGTTCTTTGTTTTTGGATTTCTATGCATTCCCTCTGAACCCCTTCAAATTGCTGTCACATGGCAGCTTGAATCGCATCCTGAGATTTATGCAGGATATGTCCCTATGGATTACAGGGAATATCTCAGAAACATGTCAAAGTGAGTATTTGTTCTGGTCTCTATTTATAATCAAATGTTTAGGTTATATTGTAAATGCACGTCCTCATTTTGTTTTGCTTAAACAATCGAACCAGGAGCGGAGAGTGGGGTGACCATGTTACATTGCAGGCTGCTGCAGACATGGTAAACTTTTTGTTCTTGACCTTTTTATTGTTGTGTTAATGTACGTCTGGCACTATATATTTGATAAAGGTACCCAAGTAAATCCTCCACTTTCACAAGTTCCACTGCCATTAGTGGCTAATGAATCTGGCTTCAGTGGTTAGCATACCTTGTTATATTTGGAAGAGGCAGGAGCTCCACCTAATTAATTATGATATGGTAAAATGTAAAATAGATACAAAGTACATAAATGCACACATAATTACAAAAGAAGAACAAATCGTAACTGAAAGCGAAGCTCGCAAAATAAGTGGTCAGCATTTTATTTTCAATGCAGGCGCAATCAGCAAATAAGATTAAGTTTAACTAGTAGGGATGTTACTGTTGCTGTTTCTGCAATTGGTTGATCTTTCTGTCTAAAATTCTTGTTGTTTCAACTTTCAAGTATATCTTCTACAATTTGGTTTCTTCTGCTAGCATGCTGTCTCTGTTTTGGGTTTGCAAGCTGATTGGTCAGCGTCGTCAGAATTCCATTGCATGGCTGGTGCCTAGTATGAGAACTGAGTATATTATTAGAATTTCTTTCATTGGACAAAAAAGTTTTCAAAGGAGTCTGTCTTTTATTTTTCTTGGACAGGGATCATAGTATACTGGTGGGATCGTAGTATACTATTGGTCTTTTTTTATTGTGCGTATATATGATATGAAACTCAAGTGCATGCACTGGCTTTTGCAGTATGGTGTAAAGATCTTCATCTTGACATCATTCAGAGATACATGTTACATTGAGATTCTTCCTGTTGTCGAGAAATCCAGAAGAGGTAATGTTTGTTTTCTAATATGTTTGTTATCAAGTTTATATAATAGAATACTAGATTCAACAAATGTTTTATCAACTTCACATGAAACTTTGGTGCCTGTCCTCACATCAAATTTTAGTATTGTTTGCCTAAGCAAAGCTATTTTTATTTTTTTTTCTTGGGCATTATTTATCCATGGTTGCTTTTGTTGATGAGCAGAAGTGAGCATGTTTTGGCTATCTAAACTCTCAAGTCTTGTTGTGCAGTTATATGTTTGAGTTTTTGGGCAGAGGTGCACTACAACTCCATATATCCGGAAGGAGGTATTAGATCTCACCATTTGGTATGTTGACCGTGTTTGTTGAGTGTTTGATTTCATCATTATTATCTGTTGATGCAGAGTTGCCGGTTTTGGAGAACAAAAAGAAAAGCTGGTGGCCCTTCTAGCTATCTTTCCCAGGACCAGGAAGAAGATTAGATTAGCTAGGGATCCCGAGCAGATAACAGACAGGAGCCTTTCTGTTGGGCTCTGTGACTGACCTATGACAATGCGGTGTGCGGACGCCATGAGTGGTTGCGGCTTGCGCAATGCATTGCATTGCCATTGCCATAGGAGAGACATATACAGCGCTGTACGTAGTAGATGATACTGACTACCCCATTTGTACATAGAGGGAGGGAGGGAGTC
The DNA here is from genome assembly GCA_027790015.1 of Cymbopogon flexuosus. NCBI lineage: Eukaryota > Viridiplantae > Streptophyta > Magnoliopsida > Poales > Poaceae > Cymbopogon > Cymbopogon flexuosus. The sequence continues at coordinate 6,845 of JAKNSH010458827.1, forward strand.
ATTCAGATTGTCAAACTCGTTGGAGCTTTGATTACTTTATGAATAAAACACAAATGTTTTTTTTTTCCCCATATGAGATGTGTTGCCTGTTGCCGGTTCCTGTGTCTTCAGATTGAAGCAAATTGTATAGTCTGTATGTATTTTCGGTTCAATTGAGTGCAGATGGCAGCTCTTATGGCCTCAAGTGTCTACCGAGTACCGAGGGAATACAATGCCATTCAGATACCACTTTGTTTCCTTCTCTATTGAATTGATACCTAAAGCAGCAGTACAAATGTACAATACAGAATCGTGTACCATGAAAGATAACAACAATTACTCAAGTTAATATGATGAGCCATTACCCAAGAGCAGCATCTGCATAAACAAAACAGGGAACTACAAGATTCCAGGAACAAGATGAAGTGTAATGTAAGAACAAGTAAATTCCATGGTATATTATATCAGAAAGTATTTGCCCCCTTTGAAGTTAGGCTACATACATACAACTAAGGAGTAAGGTAGGGCCTCACTTTCTCAGAAGCCCGCTCTCAAGTCTAGTGTGCTGGAATTCAACATCCACAGCCCACAACCCAACCCCCAACTGTATCTCCTCTATAGACCACCCTATAATAGTGGAACCAACATGAATCAGCGAATCCCTGGTCAATCTTGCTAACATATGGTGACACTACCTACAGGTTATGAATGTACAAGAACAAGATACCTCCTATGCCTACCTATCTGCGTGGTATCAGTCCCAAAACCAAAATACAAAAGTATTTGCCTCGTATTAATGCTGTCAGGCCTATATCATCCCATCTTGCTGACACATGCAGTCAGGCATTGGGAACGTGTACACCGAATCGTTTGGCTTCCTGAATGCAATGCTCCTCATGTCGCTGTGATGCAGTATTTCTTGCATATTCTGCTTGAACTGATCCCATCTGAAATTTCAAAAGGATTTAAGAAAAACATTTAAATAATACAATTCTAAACAAATTATGCCAGAACAAAGATTGCCTATCCAACCATACATTTGAAAGCCAAATCGGAGGTACACTACAAAATGTTGACTGGACTATATATTCAGAAAAGTATGTAAAAGCTACAAAGGCATCTGGTGTCAAATATTCAGGGATCAGTTCAAATGGTTGGGTGGAAAGATATATTCATTAAGACAGTTGGTTAGGTAAGGAACAACAACCTAACTGGACCATTGATCAAATTATTGTTTTAAGTAGTTGCTCTAGCAAAGAATTATCTGAATGGAATCAAAGATGAAAATTATTCTGTGAGATTTGACTGTAACTAGCAACAATTGACATGCTGATGGATAACAGCTACTGATAATGGGTATGATGTATGATCACATACAGTTACTGAAAAATGAAAGATGGATGCTCAAACTGACCTGATATTGGGATCATCAAAAGATAAGACCAGCTTCCGCTTGTCTGGTTTTATTGTCTTCGCATTCCCCCCAAACAGGTAGCGCCTGTGCCCCATCAGAAAGTGAGGGAAGTTCCCTCCTTGAGTTGTCACAAACACTTCGCTCTGAACGCAGACAGTGTAATCTAACGCTGCTAGCTGAGACGAGTGCCCCTATAGAGAATTGGTCGGTGAGTTAGATATAACATAATCCATCAAATAAAAGCAGTATTTAATCTACCTTCTGTCCTCAACCAAAACAGATACTTTTGATCATCAAATGGTTCCATATTTTTATGTAGCAAATATAAGTCCATCATGCATGCATATTTGTTCAGTATTAAAAAGAACTTCAGAGTGCTGGTGCAAGAAATACCTTGAATTTAGCAAGTTCTTCAGGAGAAGCAAGAGAATCCTTAGTCGTTAACAGAGGGAACAACTGGCGAAGAGGATCCATATATTTTTCAGAGTTGTATATTTTACCCGAAGCAACATAAAGAGAGGTTGTATTGTCGAATCCCATGCCCCGCAGCATCATGCCAACCTGCAAAAATTCATTTAGTGAGGATCCACAGTCAAGTTTAATCCACAGCGATAACCTAAGCTTAACCACGGACCTGACTTGTCAACTGAATACAAAAAAAAGGGGGGGGTAAGATAACCAGGCCTAAAACAATTTGAAGGGATAACTTTGAAAACTGACTGCATGATTCAGTGCATACAAAGCAACTGTCTGTCCAACATAAAAAAATGCTTGACTCCCATGATCTGATCTACTATGGCAGTACCTAGACTCAAAATGTGTTTATAGTAGACAAAGACAAAAAGGAAATAGGAGGTCCTAACCTCTAAAGGAGTAAGAGGACACTTTCCATCCCTTCTGTTTGCCTCGGGGTTTATCACTCGACCATGCCGACGAAACTTCCCTCTCCAGCTCCTTTCACGAGCATTGTCCATTTCAGTTTTCTCCCTCCAGCCACCATCATATGTACAACATGAAAATGCTACCATATCCTGAAACATACACAGTATTAGTAGGATGGGAAAAATGTCATAATTGTGAACACATAAGAGAGACTTGAAACCTCTTCGAAGCGAAGATGCACTGAGACGTACTTCCCACCGGTCAACAAACTCTTTTTTGTCATTCGACCAACCAAGTCATCTGAGAGAATTCTTATTGGTTCAGCAAATCTCAATGCGTGGTAGTTTACCAAACACCTCAAGGCCTGGATGTTCAATGAAACTGACTGGGCTAATCTGTTTGAGAATGGGGCTATTCGCACAACCCTGCAAAGAACAGAAAATAAAATGAAACTCATGCTTTGGCTTTGCCCCAGTTAAATCAAGTTCTCTCTATTTTTTCCAGGTTGGTAGGGGGGTGTTTTCCGTACCCTAACTCCAGCAGTTTTGGAAGAACATTTTGCACATAGTGGTTTGGAGATGAGTAGGCTTTAGTTCTCATATTTGGTATGCTGCTGATATTATGATTGAAGCGCAGCAAAACATCTTCAGGAAGTTTCTTCACAACTCTTACATGTTCTTTGAGTGTCCAGCTTAGTGCCACATGAATCATCAAAACCCATCCGAACACCTAGCTATAGGCTGAGTCCGTGGTTGATTGCACTGGTCCAAAGCCTATCTTTTTCAGGAGAAGGAGATGAAAACCCTTACCTTCACATTAGAGATTTTGAGCAAACATGTGACTGTCTTCGCATAGAGGGCATGTCCGATGAAACCCTCCATTGGAAGCTATTTCCTTTTTCATTAAAGGGAAAAGCTAGACAATGGTATGATAGAACTGTAGGTAAGCTACAAGGAGATTGGGGATCTTTACGTTCCAACTTTTGCCTAGATTTTTATCCCATCTCCCAAGTCGTCGACCTTAGGGTCAAGATTCTCACTATTAAGAAAGAACCTCAAGAATCTTTGGCCTCATCCTGGAACCGTTTCACTACACTCTTAGCATCAGGCCCGGACCTTAGTCTACCAGACCCCATTCTTTTACAGCACTTTTATAAAGGTCTGCGTAGAAATGATAAACAATTGCTCGA
>JAKNSH010459150.1:0-10467 GCA_027790015.1 Cymbopogon flexuosus
GTACTCCCTCTGTCCCATTAATACGGTCGTTACAGCTCCATGGCTCATTCATCGGAGACAGTGAGAATCTATGCAGTGGAGGCGTCCAGGTGCATGCATCGGACGGTGAACGTGGACGTTCAGAGTCCATCCCAAAACGACACTAAATGCGGGACGGAGGGAGTAAATAATTAAAAGCGTCTGCAACACCTCTTTCCGCCGCAGTAGGAAATCCCAGATACTTTTCGCCTAGTGCTTCAGTAGAGATCTGTAGACTGCTATGAACTGTATCTTTACAACCCTGCTCACAATTCGGGCTAAAGAAAATAGCCTACTTATTCTTGTTCACCGACTGCCCCGAACCTTTATTGTAGTCCTCCAGTATTGCGGCTACACGATCAGCTCCCTTCTTGGATGCTTGAGTGAAAATCATGCAGTCATCCACGAAAAGGAGGTGAGAGATCCATGGAGCCTTCCTGCTCACTCGTACTCCTCTTGAAACGTACAGAGGGCCAATATTTTTAATCATACTCGACAGCCCCTCAGAACATAACAAGAACAAATATGATGAGATGGGATCTCCCTGACGAATTCCCCGCGATGGTCTGAACTCATCAGGAGGCCGGGAAACCCAACGCCTGCATAGTAGCCTCCAGATAATGCCACTCCACTCAATCATAAGCCTTCGCCATGTCCAGCTTTATCGCACATCCACCAGTCTTCCCCTTCTTGTGTCTCAGGTAGTGAAGAGACTCATATGCTAATGCAATCAGAACGTTGTCAGCGATTAAACGCCCTGGAACAAACGCGCTTTGCTCCACCACGATAACCTCATCCAGAATTCGCCGTAGAAGGTTGGTCAACGTCTTTGAGCACAACTTATAGAGCACGTTACACAGCGAGATCGGCCGGTATTGGGACAGTTCTTGTGGGTGAGTAACCTTTGGTATAAGCACTAGGAGAGTCCTGTTCACTTCCTCCGGTAGATCACCACCATTTAGAAAACACATCGTTCTTATTCCCCAGGTTGACAATGCAACTATAATACACAATACAGTTTCCCCATCGTTCTTATTCCCAAATATCAGAATGTACAAGGTTGGTGTCTAGCGTCTTCCTCGGGGAAATAAAAGAACAACTTCACAGGCGTGATTTTGCTGACACAGCAGGCTTGAAGCTCGCGATCCCGGTGATCTCTCTGCCAGTCACCAGGCTGTTTATGTCATAGGTGCCCTCGTACGTGAAAATGGGCTCCAGATCACAAAATGCCTGCAAACGTAATCATTGTTTCAGACACTACTGTCAGTAGTAACTCAGTAAAGATTGTTTTCTCGAATACGCAAAATCGTTTGCACATCTCTGTATTAACATCGACAAATAGTGAAAGTCACAATGACGGCTGTCCATAAAGATTGTAAGTTGAACCACTGTCAGTAAAGATTGTAAATTGAACCACATGGTTTACAAAGTGCCGTGAACCTATATATGACAATGCAGCGAGTATGAAGCTTAGTTTGGTTTCTTTCCATTTTTTTGGGTGTGCCATGCAAGGAGAACATCAAAAGTAATTGCTGAACCCTCTTACCTTGGCGACGAGAAAATCAGCCAAAATGCCATTGCCACCCAGTAGCTCTCGGCCAAGAGAAACCACCTCCCTGGCCATCTTGCTTATCCACGCCTGCGTTCAGTTCTTATCAGTAGATTGCATAATAAATGACCAATGATGACAACATAGATAGACTCAATATGTGAAAACCATTGCTAGTTATATAGTAACCTACAAACCTTGCCTAAACTAGATCGGCCTGGTGTCATTTTGCCTGACTCATACAGCTTGCACATTCGCCAGCCAATGAGAAGCATAGCCTGAGTGTTGCCAAGCATTCGGACAAGCTTTTCTTGATTGAGCTGAAAAGCAGCCAGTGGAGCTCCAAATTGCTTTCTTTCTTTCAAATACCTGTTCAGTACACGATTATGATATGGTCAGAAATCTAAAACGTATCATGCTGAATAAACTAAAAATAGATGTAGTGATGTGATTCCCACCGATGGCAGATGTCAAAAACTCCCATTGATATTCCTATTGGTTGCCATGCTACCATAATTCGAGACATAGCGAGGACCTGTTTCAGAAGTTAAAACTTTGACCAAATAAGATTCTAATTATCCAACAAAGAAAGCGCAGCAGGTAGTAAAACAGGCATCCAGTACCTTGTTTATATCCTGAAATGAATTGATGCCTGTTAATCTGTCTTCCTCAGGGACAAATACTTTATTTAGAATTATGTCTCCATTTTGAACCATTCTGAGTCCAATTTTGTTTTCAATTTTTGTGGCTTTTAGACCAGGAGCTCCTTTCTTTACAATAAATCTATAATAGTGCAACATATCCATTGTCAGAAAGCAAGATAATCCTTGCATTGATCAAAAATAGATATACCTTCAGATTGAGACGTACAGGAACAATAGATACAGTACCAGCAGTATAATAAGGCCATGAAGAAAAAGATAATTACCCATTTAGTTGGTTCGTATCTGCATTCCTAGCCAAAATGATGAGGACATCTGCAAAAGTGCTGTTACCTATCCAGCGTTTTTGGCCATCTAACTGCCAACCACCAGGTACCTACCAAATAGAAAACCAACATGATAAGGTACTGTGAAAAGGCCACATCATTGGCATCACTAGAACAATCCAAATTTATCTTAGAAAATCGTGCTAACAAATTAACTAAACCTTGGTTGCTGCCGTCCTTAGGGAGCTTGCATCACTTCCATAATCTGGCTCTGTCAATGCCTGCAGAAAGCAGACAATCCTCTCAGAAAAGTGAAACATCAAATAGCAGCCACAACCCTCGGAATGGAGTGTTGACATGACAGTATGAGAAATGGTTATAAAATACATTGGACAGTGTAACTCACCCAACAACCAATAGTTTTAAACTGGGCAAGAGATGGCAAGTATTTGTGCTTCTGAGCCTCAGATCCACAAAGGGCTACTCTTCAGGAAAAAAAACAATAACTGAAATCCTGAGCATGGGTGTACAAAGTTGTTTCGACATTATGTATAAAATGTTCTGAGAAACGCTAAATTTACCAATTGTGGACATAGCCAACGAGGAGTGCACTAGAATAAATGTGGAGCAGCTCGCATCGACCCGTGCAACTTCTGCTATCGAAATAGCACTAGCTGTAAGCGAGAGTCCTGGGCACTCATACCCCTGTAAATTTGAGGGAAAAAAATCAATGAAATGATGTGCAGGTGGATAGGCTTTACCTTCAAAATAGAGCTCATATTTGTTTGGTTGCTACCTTTATTGTACCACCAGCTAAGCCAAGACTGGCAAGGCTGGGAATGGCATGGAATGGGAATTCAGCCTTCTCCCAATACTGCAGAGTAAAATGACATCATTTAAGCCTATGACAAGACGAGGCAGTAAAAAGGACTTGCAGTGCATTAGCAAGTTAGTTCAAGGGAGAGTAAACTACAATGGTCAAAAAGGAAAATGGCGTACACCATACCGCTACAAGATTTCATTTTTTCTAAAAAAAAAAAAGATATTTCACTAAAAAGCTACTCCATATCAAATGCTTGGTGAGGAAATCAGAAATCAGAAATCAGAAAGATTGCATATATTGTTCAGTAAATCTGAGTCGGCGGTTATTTTCTAGCAGCATAATGCCTTTGCATTGATTCTGTTTGGCTACATTGGTAGCCCAGTCTGTGTACATTACAGACAGTTTTGTCTTCTTCAGCTTAATGAAGAGCATTGTCTTTAGCAAGAGCATACCTCAGTCATAATGGGTGCAATTTCCTTTTCCATAATACCCTGGACCTTCTTCCGGAGTGCCTTCTCTTCATCAGTCAGCAAATCATCAAATTGGTAGTAATCCGAGGCTGCAACCAACAACAGGTCAGCTCAAAGGCAATGGAAATTGACATCCTGCAAATTATGATGCAGTAGTCAAAGATTGTATTAATATGCAAGTTAACTCTACACAATGCTAACTAGCCTAACTGACACGAGCATTTAATTACACAGTAATCCTAGTGAAGGGCAAGAGATTAAAAAAAAAAAAAAAAAAAAAACTATAGTCCTTTCTGACAGCAACAGAAAATCAGAAAACAGATCCACAGCACGTGTGGTTCAATGCAAGTTGTACAGTGACAGTGAGCCGCCCAATTATAATCCAACCAGAAGCATCACTCTTGTCAAAGAGGAGAACAGGGACAGCTGAAATAAAATAGATTGCCTCGTGCCTGCATCTGGCCAAGGTATCGTTTTCAACAAACAGCAAAGAATGCTTCTAGAGTTACTATGTAGGAGGAGAGTATACAGGTTATAAGAAATCCATATCGTGCTTGAAAGTTACTCAACTCTGGAAGTCTGAAAGCAACCAAACTCCACTAAGATTAACCATGGATCAAAATGGGGATCATAAACAAACTCCAGAACAAACTGAAATAAATCAAAATTCGAAGACATGATGCTGCAGGCCTGCAGCCAGGTGCCCCCAGAAAACTCCCCTCGTATTATTGGAATACCACATCTTTGGAGGCAAGTACAGACTGAAGCTCTGCTCATTGGCACCCAACCAAGCAACAGAAAGACTCGAGAGCATCACTGTACTAGTGTACGGCAAAAGGATGAACAGAACTATGGATCCTCCACTCCGAACATGACGAGGCAGACACCCATCCCTGCGGTCGAATGAAAAAAAGAAGAAGAAGAAACGAAGAATTTGCCGCTTACGCTATCACAATCGATCGATTCGCCGCTTCCACAATCATACCGATTCGATCGGACAATCCTGGCCTCTCCATTTCGAACTAATATAACCAAACTACTACTAGTGGTAGTACAGAGGATGTGCAGCATGAGAACTGAGAAGGATCGGAGTCGGAGATAGGTATCTCACCGGCGGGCGGGAAGAGCGAAGCCGGCGTAGCCTGCGGGAACGCGAGCGCCACGTCGAGCGCCGGCAGCCCGACCTTGCCGCCACCGGCCCCTGCACTAGCGCCGCTCCCTGCAGCAGCAGCAGCAGATAAAGCGAACCCGGTCAACGACGACGGCGGAATATTAGCTCACCATCACCCCAGCCCCGACCCATCCGCCGCACGGACGCCGCCGCCGTCTGCGAAGGGAGAACTCACCTCCTGAGCTGCCCATCGCAATAGCGTTCGACGGCGCTTATAACTTCCGCCTCGTGGATCCGGCACCCGCTTCCGGCGAGCTCCGCCGATCAGAGGTGCAGAGCAGTAGTAGGTGGAGTAGTAAGAGGAGACGTGAGCGGCGGGATCCGATACGAAGAAAAACGAAACGTAGACGGAGACGATTTGGTGGGGATGGAGATGGAGATTGAGAGAGAGAGGCTTTTACGTGTGGGAAAGGAAGTTGTCCGCGGACCCACCTGTCATAGGAAGCGGGTTGCGCAGCGGCGACGTCGCCACGTCGGGTGGCGGTCCATGTGCTCCGCGGCAACGGCGACGGATGCGGTGGGCCCCACCAACCACATGTGCTCCATGCTGCCCGCGTGCGGTGGTGCGGTGTGCCGGCGTGCCGTGGCAGGCGTGTCCGTTCGGATGAGCGACCGCCACGGGACGGAACGCAGCGCCCGGGACCGCACCGACACGTCACGACAGCTCGGACAGCTTCTTTCTTTTTTCTCTTTCTTTTAATAACAGTTTTTTTTAATCAAAATAGATCGGTGAAATTGGGAATGCTTTTCTATATTCTAGCTACTCTCTTCGTTTCAAATTACAGTTCGTTTGATTTTTATAACTCAAATTTGACCCCTCATCTTATTAAAAAATTTTGAGTAAATGTAGTAAAAAACAAGAAGTTTCACTTCATATGCGTGATCTCGCTACCATGGCAGCAGGCTTGAAGCTTGCGATCCCAGTGATCTCTCTCCCGGCCACCAGGCTGTTGATGTCATAGGTGCCCTCATACGAGAAAATCGGCTCCAGATCACAAAACGCCTGCAAAGACAAGATAGATTGTTAGTTACGGGCAGTTCCTGAAGGAAAAACTGATCGATTCTATGGCCTCCTGACAGAGACAAAAACAAGCAGCTAGTAGAAAATCTTGCTTTTTGCAATTATATTTTGCCATGCGAGTATATATGCAGCGTCAACAAGGTTTTCAAAAAAAAAAAAAAAAACATATGCAACATCAAGATGTGAGATTAGACCAAGTCTCAGTATAAATGTTGGTCTGTATTGCGCCCCTCACTCCTTACGTACCTTTGCAACCAGAAAATCAGCTAGAATGCCGTTGCCACCCAACAGCTCGCGGCCAAGAGAAACTACCTCCCTGGCCTTCCTGGACGTCCACGCCTGCATTCAGTTGGTATCTATCAGTAGATCAGATTGTGCAGGAAACTACCTAATGAATGATGAAAACTGAAAACAACATGGGACTCTGGGCAAACGAACCCGAACCACCAACCGAACATTGCCTGCTGCTGTGGCTGGCTCTGGCTCTACTACAGTTTACCAACCTTGCCTAAACTACTATGGCCTGTTGTCAATTTGCCTGCCTCGTAAAGCTTGCACAGTCGCCAACCAACGAGAAGCATGGCCTGGATGTTGCCCAGCATTCGGACAAGCTTTTCTTGGTTGAGCTGGAAAGCTGCCAGCGGAGCTCCAAACTGCTTCCTCTCTTTCAAATACCTACACATTCAGCCACACACAGCTTCCGATATAGTGGAAGTCTATAAATAGAATCAAAAGAAGCTAAAAAAATAGTACGGTTCGCACCGATGGCACATGTCAAAAACTCCCATTGATATGCCTATTGGCTGCCATGTCACCAAGACGCGAGACATGGCAAAGACCTGTTTCAGAGAGTCAAAAGCATGGCCAAATAAAAATCTTCATCCAGCAAAGCATGGACAAGCGAGATGGTAAAAGATGTATCCTGCCGGTACCTGTTTTATGTCCTGGAATGAATTGATGCCAGGTATCCTGTCTTCCTCAGGGACAAATACTTTATTTAGAACTATGTCACGTTTTGAATCATTCTGAGTCCTATTTTGTTTTCAATTTTTGTGGCTTTCAGACCAGGAGCCCCTTTCTTTACTATAAATCTAGAATAAGCGTATCTTATTCAGTATAAACGTGAAGGATAATCCTTGAATTGGCGAGGAAAAGAAATAGCTTCATGCTGGTATTTAGGGGAAATGAAACCAATCATAATGTATAGGGAGCAATACAAACAGTACCAGCAACACAACCTCTGAAAAAAAAAAGAAGATTACCCATTTAGTTGTTTTGACTCTGCATTCCTCACTAAAATGATGAGCATATCTGCAAAAGTGCTGTTACCTATCCAGCGCTTTTGGCCATTTAAATGCCAACCACCAGGTACCTTCCATCCAAATAATAACCAACATTACAAGGCAGTGCAGAAAGGCCACACTGTCAAGGGTCAACATCACTAAGAAATTTCTAAATTGATCTTTCACAAAAGGTTATGATTCGAAACTATTTAAACCTTAGTTGCTGCAGTCCGTAACGAGCTTGCATCACTTCCATGATCTGGCTCTGTCAATGCCTGCAGAAAGTAGACACTTCTTCAGAAAGGTGAAATATCCTCAATACTGAACTGCTGTGTTGACAGTATAAGCACAAAAGGTTAAAATGTAAATTTAACAGTAAAACTCACCCAACAACCAAGCATTTTAAGCTGAGCAAGAGATGGTAGGTACTGTTGCTTTTGAGCCTCTGATCCACAAAGTGCTATGCTTCACAAAAAGAAATACATACTAAGGTTTATACTAAGTAAATAAGGCTACCAACCACTTAGCTGTGGTGTGCTGAGTAAATATGAATGAAACACTTAGCTCATGTGTACAAAGTAGTTGGTCGCCAAGATCCAATAGAATGAAATAGTAAAACAATGCTAGATTTACCAATAGTTGGCACTACAAGAGAGGCATGAGCAAGGATAAATGTGGAGCAGCTCGCATCTACCCGTGCAACTTCTGCAGTTAAAATAGCAGTAGCTGTAAGCGAGAGTCCTGGGCATCCATATCCCTGCAATTTCAACTTACAAATTTCAGTGATTTGTTGTGTACTTATTTAGGTGAGGCCAGACTTTCAAAAGTAGAGAAACTGTTTGGTTAGTACCTTTGTTGTACCTCCAGCTAAGCCAAGAGTTGCAAGTTTCGGAATGACAAGAAATGGGAATTCCGCCTTCTCCCAGTACTGCAAAAGCAAAATGACGCCATGTTAGCCAATGGCAGGATGGACAGTATTACAGACAAAGCAAAGTAAGTCGACAGGAGAGGATAGAACCATTGCTGCAAGATTCTGACACAAAAGATATGATCCTCTAAAATGCTACACCACAATAATATGTGTTTTGTGACTAGTGAGATGTAACTGTCTTCATGAAGAACATACTTCAGTCATAATGGGCGCGATTTCCTTTTCCATAACACCTTGGACCTTCTTCCTTAGAACCTTCTCTTCGTTAGTCAGCAAATCATCAAGCTGGTAGTAGTCCCACACTGCAACCAACAACAAGTGAGCTCATAATTCACATAAGGCTGCAAACCATATGTGGTAGTTAAAAGTTATAATTAACCTATGCAATGTTGAATAACAAAATTTAACTGGCAATGGAAATTAATTACACAATAAGTCTAGAGGGAGTTGGATTGCTAGACAAGAGTCAAGTTCTTTCTGATAACAACAGAACATAAGGAAACAGGTCCACAACAATTGTTGTTCAATGCAAGTTGCACCAGCGAGCCACCCAATGATAAATCAGAAAGCACTCTAGTCGCAAGTATAAGAAAAATAAAGCAATTTCATTTTGATCATTGAAAGCAACCGATCCGATGGTCTATCAGTTCAAAGGTAGTTTTTAAAGGGGAGTACCAAATACAGATTTCAGTTCCTGTATAACCGGATCGCAAGAAATATGTACTGTTCTGTATTTGGATGTGCTAATGGGCTTATATTGGGAAACTGGAATGAAAGGGTGGAACAAAGAATAAAAGATTAGAAAAGATGAACAGAACAGTACATCAATCCTCTGCTTCAAAAGGGATGATTAGTGCATATCCCGTGAGTGTCAGTTTCCATTCCAATGGAAAACAAGAAACATTTGCAGCTACATTAAGAGCGGGAGCGAGGCTGCGAGAGGGGGGCTCACCAGCGGGCGGGAAGAGGGACGCCGGCGTGGCCTGCGGGAACGCGAGCGCCGCGTCCAGCGCCGGCAGGCCGACCTTGCCGCCGCCGCCACTACCAGCGCCTGCAAGAACGAGAATGAATGAAGTAATCGATGAGCCGGGCCATTCCACACCGGATTTGATGGGTTCGCAACACACCTCCCAAGCCGCCCATCGCCTCGCGCCCGCGCTCGTGGATCCGGCGAGCTCTCGGCCAAGAGGAGTGTGAGGACTGGGTGGAAGAAGAGACGAGGACACGAGGAACGAGGTGGCATCGGCCGTCAGCGCGTCAACACGTACCGCAACTTGTGGGGTTACTCAGCCATGGTGCCATGGTCCATATTCAGGGGCCCACTTGCCATAGGGACGGGTACGTTGCTGTGACGTCAAAGGAGGTTACGACGCGGGGATTACATTGCCGGGTAAGGGGCCGTGTCATGCCTTGGCCGGGCCAAAACCTCGGCCCATGGTCTTGGCGATCGGGCCTCGGGCCCTTTGGCCTGGTTCTTTAGATCCGAAACATTTTATATATTCTAGTATTCTATCTCAGATTTCTAGACATTTTAGTGGCTAATATTCTAACCCATTTATATTCCTCATTTGTACCAACGCGCGGAGAATCCTCCAAGTTCATAAGATTTTAGATACCACCATTATGATCGGTTCGTTTTTTATTTAAAAAAACATTGTAACCATGATCATTTTATTTGAGTTTGATCTTTTTTTTTTCATCAACAAGCAATACAATTGTATACATAATTCATATTTACACTTGATAATGGCTATATAGGCATTATTAATTAAAGATTTTAACACAGTCAAAGACAAGGACCATTGTTTCTAATATCTGTTTAGCTGTGTCTGCACGTGGTACGCATATGTGACATTATATTACATATACAAACAAGTTGTTTATGGATTCTATACATGCCCTAAGTAAAACAAAAATCTCTTTATCATCAGGATATAAGGGCATCAAACACGAAAAACTAACGGACAGTATCAACTGAAGGCACACATCACATGCAGCCGGGCCGTGTCATCACTTTTTTCGGCTCCTGGGAGCATGGTTAAACTTACCGACCGGAGGCCTATTACCGTCGGCCTCCGGTAACGGTATACCGGACCGGTAAGACCGGTTACCAGTAAATACCGGTTGAATTCAAATTTGAATTCAAACTCCCCGTTCACCGGTAAGCCACCGGTTTACCGACCGGTAAGGACCGGTAACCGGTCGGTAAGACCGGTTTACCGGTCGGTAATCCAATAATGTCAATTTTTTTCAAATGAAAAATAAAAAATATT
>JAKNSH010459159.1:0-19074 GCA_027790015.1 Cymbopogon flexuosus
CGACGAGCTGGAGGAGGGGGAGGCCTGCTCCGACGCCGACGGCGAGGCCTTCGTCGACCCCGACGTCGCGCTCTCCTACATTGTGAGTACCCCCGCGCCCTCCTCCCTCACGCTCTCGGGCTACCGTTGATTCGGCACCGGGCTCGTGTGATGCTAATTTCGGTGTGGAGGGCCGCCTCATTTCGCTTCGATATGCAGAGCTGCCCCAACAGTGAAATTCTTCGCTAGAGTGGTTTTGGGAGCTTTGTATGGTTTGGCTTGGCGCTTCAATACTTCGTCAGTTGGCCTGCTTTGGTTCAGTGAGCGCTCTGAGGTCTGCACATTCAGCGTGGAGTACTCCGGACAGGACTGCTTATGTTTTTGTCCACGTTAGGGAGTGCAATTCCTCTGTTTCACTGTTTGATTCCGGGAAAGGAATGGTACCTCAATTGTCGAATTTGATCGAGCGTTTTCATGGCTTCATTTCTACAAGGAAATTGAATGGTTGATGTTTCATGATCTCGTGTTATGCACTAATTGAGTTTTGTACTGTGTTAAAAGACCAGCTAACCAGGGTGATTAAAAAGTAGTGTTGGCTATTTTTAACTGTTTGGCTCACAATACTCGTGAGCCGGTGCCCTAGCAGGCCCAGATCCATCACAACCAACCAAAAGGATTGGGTCTAAATCAACCCAAAAAGACTAGCCTAATGGGTGAGAGCTGCTGCTGGCTGGCCCCACCTTATGAGTTGTTATCTCTGATCTCCCGCCCATCAGTTTCCATATGGGATCAAACATAACAAATTGAAGATGTACAATTTTTTAGCAAGGGTTGAAGGGTTTACAGATACTTCTATATTTAGGACTGTTAACTGTGTGCACTTTTTCCCATTTCTACATTCTGAGTATTATTTGGTATTTGGTTTTGCAACATGTCTCTTCTCAGCACTGTGCAACAGATTAGTAGTGTAACATTTGTGATTTGTGCGCTCAATAGGTGTTTGTTTGCATGGACATAAGATATTCTTTAATTTGCTTAGGATTACAGTCTTGTTTAATCGTGATTATGTTGCTCACGAATCATCAATCAATGTTTCAGGACCACATAACAGAAACAAATTTGAATAGTGCTGCTTATCTACACGTTTCACTAAATTATTCTGTTTTCATCAATTATTTCACTGCATTCTTGTTTAAGAAATGCTGCATTTGGTTGCAGGATGAAAAACTTCAGCATATTCTGGGACATTTTCAGAAGGAATTCGAAGGAGAAGTTTCTGTAGAGAACCTTGGTAAGAGTAATTGTTGTTGTCAGTTAATTTCGTTTGATGCATTTGGCAAGGACGTTAAGCAGCGCACAATCTTTGACAGGGTCGAAATTTGGTGGATATGGCTCATTTTTACCCACATATCAGCGTTCTCCCTTGTTGTCTCAATCCGAAAGCCCACACGTTGCAGCAAACATTAGCACGTCAGGATCACCTTACCAACCATCTGCTGAGGTTTTTATTGATATTCATTGCGGTGTTAAGAAATATATGCTCTGAGGAATGTGCACTCATGTGTATTGGTAATGCCATGATTTACTGATGCAGAGAATGATTCAAAACCCCACTACTGTAGCTGTGGAGCCCATTTCCCGAAATAACGGTTCTGGAGCACCTTCAGCTAGTGATTTACTCAATAAGAAAAAATGCCCGAGTACAAATGATGAGGAATCAGTTGCAGGTTCTGATTCTTTGGACAGTTCATTTAGTGGTAGTGACTCAAAGTCATTCAAATTTCAGACCAAAGTTTGTCTCAACAATGATCTTCCGAGAGAAAATGCAGTTATCTATAGTGGCCTGGGCCTTGATATTTCTTCACCTTCATCCATGGAGGAGAGTCCTGATGGGCTTGTTCCATCTGAATCACCTCGGACTATCCTACAGGTGAATTATTGTTTATTGGCCAAATTATATTTGTTTAGCTCATCAAGCAAAGCCGTAACTAGAATTGATTGTTTTTCTTCTGCATCATATTTCAGGTCATGACATGCTTTCCAGTTCCTGGAGGTTTCTTGTTGTCACCTCTACATGGCAATTTGCTGCAATTAAGAAAGAAAGTTGCTCCAGTGCTAAAGGATTGGGAAAAACATTTAGACATCGAAAATGTATCTAGAGCATTGGAAGGACGTTCACGGTCTTTTCATCCACCTGGACCTATCAGAGGCCATGTGGCCAAGCAGATGAATCCTTGCAGTAAGAAAAAGGTGTCAATGGATACAAAGACTAGAAAATATAAAGGTGATGCTAGTGCAATCATGAACAAGGAAGTTAACAACCAAGTGCCTGCCAGCCAAAGCGAGAAGATGATGAACACAAATAACGAGAATGTGTTTGAAGTTGGTTTTGTAAGGAAGGAGATCCCAGCCAGTGTAAAGCACAGACAGTTGTATATGCAGCCGACCAGCAGTGTAGCAACTATGAAAGCAGTTCCTGTTCCTGCACCAGTTGTGATCAAGGACCACTGGGTACGCTGTGACATATGCCAGAAATTGCGTCATCTACCCAATGGAATGAACCTTTCTATGCTTCCAAGAAAGTGGAAATGTACCATGCTTCACTGGCTGTAAGTTCAAATCTATGCTTAGGCTCGAAATACTTGATTTTTTTTTTGTGGTCCATGTATATCCATTTTTCTATCCTTCTTTATAGTGCATCATTGTTTGCATATGATAATGAACATCTTACATTTTGTGAGCTGTCAGTTACCCGGTTAGCGTATACTCAAAGCAATTATCATTTTGAAGAAAAAGAGAAAATCAACTCAACGTGTACCTCAATGCCATTTCTTATAGCATAGCTAAATATCGTTATACTTAATAGTTTTGGAATTATCTTGCATTCTAATTCTCAACCTATTTTCACCTATTTTGCTAAGTACCTCGTGAGCTGTGTAAGTACAATGAGGTGTGCAAATGCAACAGCTATGTAGTATCTTTTCAGAACGGGGTTCATATGATCCTTGGATCATAAGTATAATAGGAGCACAGATTTTCCATTACTAAAAAATAAGTCAAATTATTTGCAGGCCTGGCATGAATAGATGTGACATCAGTGAGGATGAAACAACAGAGGCTCTGAATGCATTGTTTGCCATTCCGGCGACTGCCACAACTTTTTCGTCAGGTAGTCCTCATACTGCAGGTATAGGTACAACAACATCCAGTGCCTATAATATAAGTGGAAAGTTTGAACGGAGTAGAAAAAGGAAAAATGCTCCAAGCAATGGAAAATATCTGGCTGATAGTTCTCACCACACGCCATTGTTGACTCCTTCCATAAGCAACCAAGAGGACCCTATCAGAGATGAAAGAATTACTGATGACACACACTACAGTTCCGAGAGAGATTCTGTGAGCAAACATGGTCCCAGGCCAGTGAGCAAATCAGCTGATCTCATTTCTGAAAAGCTGAAGACTAAGCACAAGAATCACTGTGAAGGTTCTTTCCTTTTCTTTCTTTCTTTTTTTTTTTTTTTATGTATGATCTGTCTGATATGCATTACCTTCTAATAAGTTTTCATTCTATTTTGTCTTCCGTTATCCAAATTTCTTGCTGACACATAATTTCATTGTTTATGCCCAGGAGTTATTATGGAAAGGAACAAGGCTCATCCAAAGGTAAAGACTAAAATAGGGATTGCTCAAGATGAACAGAAAATATATAAGAAAACTAAAATTGAGGATTGGCATCAAATTGACAGAGGCCAGGACCACAAGTGTGAGTGTGATTCAGATGGTGTGGAAGTTCCTGATGAACCCAAAGCTTTGCTTGCAAAGGCAAAAACACTGAAGGGTTCACATGAAACTAGTGACATGTCTTTACGCAAGGAAAATATTGTTTCAGGGTATGCTTCATTGGAAAACGTGAAGAATATTAATGCTTTGGATGTACCCTTTCACAGTGAGAAGAAAGAACATCCTTCTGATGTAGACAGATTAGATTTGTCTTGCAAGAAGAATGTAGTAAAGAAATTGGAGGAGAATCAGTTTAACTCTTTACATTGTATAAGCAATAGGTCCAAGAAGAACTTGAAGGAAAAGAAGTCTAAAGCAAAGTTAGTGAGGTGCAATGTGGAAACTGAAGTGCAACATGCCACTAGTAATCAAGCGACTTCAAGTACTTTGGACACAAGTCCAACGAGGAAGGATGGAAGTATGATTACATTCGCTCTCAAGGAAGCTAGAGATCTCAAGCACAAGGCGAATGATTTTAAGGTTGTTCACCCTCATTGCATCAAATTTTATATCATTATGATCTACCAATGTCCCATGATATGAATTTTTCCTTACAATCTCTCATGGAAAAAAATCTTCCTGCAGAATAAAGGACAAGAACTCGAAAGTACAGGTCTGTACTTTGAGGCGGCTTTGAAATTTCTGCATGTTGCGTTTCTTCTAGAAACTCCTAGTTTTGACATTTCAAGGCCAGATGATGGAGCTCGATCAATGAAGTTGTACTCTGAAACTGCAAAATTATGCAAGTAAGCACACACACACACACACTTTGTCTTTATGATATCCAGTTGCTATTACCTGGTGGACTCATTTCATTGCGATTGTGAAATGAAGAATATAGAGTAGAACTATATTAAGGTAAAACTCATTTTCCAAAAAGTATTAAGGTAAAACTATGCTTTCTTCTTGACATCATCCAACAGTTAATTTGGATCTGCTAAACTAATTTAATTGAGACTTTTATATGAATGTAGGCACATAGTGATTACTCGTCACTCCATCCATATTGAATTGAATTAAGTTTTCAATGCATAAGGAGTAGTTGAGATCCTGCTGCTGCTTTAGTCATGTTGCTGCTATGGATACTTTCATGTTTCCACAGAAATTGTTTCTAAGTTTGCTGCTATGGATGCATAGCCATGTTGTTCTAAGTGTGTTACGTGCTAAATGAAGTTCTTTCACTTGCCAGCTTTTGTGCTTATGAATTTGAACGGTGCAAAAAAATGGCTGCTGCTGCTTTGTCGTATAAGTGTGTAGAAGTTGCTTACCTCAAGGCTGCATACTGCAAACACCGTAGTGCAAGCAAAGATCGACAGGAACTGCAGGCAGCTGTAAAGATAGCCCGAGGTACTTGATGCGCAAGCAACTTTTGACCCTTATTGTACAATAGAATTTCAAATTTTAAATAATTCAATCTTCTGGAAACCTAATTTATTTCTTTGAATGCTTTGATACCAATGTCCTTTGTACTGGTTATCATGGTGTAACTGATGAAAATCCTCATGTCATTAATCTTCTTATAGGTCTCCTAAACTTGTGTAGAATCATGAAAGTTCAACACAAAATCCAGCTATTGCGGCCACTGGCCAGAAACAGTCTTACTCTCTGTCCCAAAAAGAATGCAACTCTAGCTTAGGACTAGTATGTGGGGCCCTCAACTATAGGTATGATGACCTAAAAGTAGTGTCATATATATAGGACCATGATGGCAATATAGTATAGAGTTTGTGGATACAATCATTTACCTTGTTCTAAACAACATATTGTTTTTTTTGTGTGTGTGGGGGGGGGTGGGGGGGGGGGGGGGATTATAGGGTACGTGTCATTTTAATTGTTCATGTCATTTTAATTGTTCATGCCATTTTAACTGTTCACTAATTTGTCCTCGAAATGTGAGACATTCTTGTGAGAGAGTAGTAGTTTAAACAAGACCTGGTGTTACACTTCAGGTACTTTGGTTATACCTGATGCTAACACAGGCCTTGCACTCAGACTAACGATGCTTTACAATCTGGAAGGTTTTTTATTTGCACTGCATGTATTTAGTATAACACATTTTTTTTAATTGCTTCATTGCTCTTCTCTTGCAAGTTATATGTTACAAGTGCTGGAGGCTCCTACATGAGTGGGGTAAGGGAAAACCCAAGGTAAACCTTACCCTCGCAAAAGGCTTGCCTCGGTTTTTCCCTTCCGCAGACCCCACTCATGTGGGAGCCTCCGGCACTGGGCCTGCCCTTTTAAAGTTTCATAACATGTACCATAGAACTTTGTTTTACTAATTTCATGACAATTTTGTGCCTCTGTGTGCTATTATGTAGGTGAATCACCATCATCTTTTGCCCCAGATATTGATAATTTAAATAGCTTATCAAAGGCCTCATTGAAGGGTGGCGATTCACCCCATGTGCCAGGCAATCATTTGCCTCTGGCTATTCACAACCAAGCTCACTTGTTGAGATTACTTGCCTACGTAAGTACCCACACTTTCAGCTTGGTAGGACTTTCTGTCCTTGAATGAGAAGCATTTTCGAAATTGAATTTCAATTTGTTGTTGCCATCTTGTTTGTAACTTTCTAAGTGTGAAATGTCAGGGCCTATTTCTAAGCAGGCAGAATTGATCGCAATGCAAAACTGTATAATCTGATTTAGGGTTTGTTTATAGTTCTGTACTAACAATACTCACGGTGGAAATAAATAAGGAGTTTGGTACTGCAGCATCTATAAGTACTACTAATAACGATATAAGTTGTTAGTTAAGGTATGGCCAATCAGTTCTCCAGCATTCATGACTCCCTTGCAAGGCTTTATATTACCAAGCTATGATTACAGTATCAATGGAATTATTGGAAATGGCACAAACGCTCATTTTTCTTTGCTGACAATGTGCAAGAGAGCTATGCATCAGTTCAGAAATGGAAGAAGAAAAGTTTTGTTAGGTCACAAGAAAAGGCCCTCGTTAGGTAGCTGCCCTGGCTGTTGTTTGCATTTTGGTTGGTAATAAAACCATGCGGATAACTAAGGATCTGATCACTGGCACTACACTTAATGGCACCCATTCGGCCATTTATTATAATGGCTGTATTTGAGCATATCAATAGCAATGACGGACGACTGAGTTAGAACTTAGAATCCTCTAAATTAAATGAAGTTGAGAATTTTGGAGTAGCTGCACATAATTCAAGTTTGACTAAAGAAGAATAAGCTTCCCCTGCCCCCTGTGCTAATGCTGTCATATGCCCATACCATTTGAGATAGGTGAGTAACCTGAAATTAAGTAGATTACGATTGTGTTTCTTAACCCTCAGCAGCAACTGTATATTACTGTAAGGCTGATCTGCATATATCAAACCAAGCTAGCATAATGCCAACTCAGTGATTCGGTAATAGTATCTGTATATATTGATTTTTTTTTCCTCTTTTGATTTTGACTGTTTTAGACAAATGAGGTGAACTTGGCATTCGATGCAACTAGAAAAGCACAGTTTGTGATTGCATCTGCTGCTGGGAGTCGGAAAAGGGGTGGCGTTGATGATGGCCTTGCTTCGGTAAAAGCAGTCTTGGATCTTAACTTCAACAATGTGAAAGAACTACTAAGACTTGTTCGGGTTTCAATGGAATCAATAAGCAGCTGATGATGTGTTAAAAAAATCAGAGCTGCACAGAATGTCACACAATGAGCAGCTGATATTGAATTACATTGCAACCGTGCTCCATGATGCTGGACTGGAGTTGAAGCAGGTATTTTTCATCAACATTTTTTGAATCATTATTCATTATGAAAGAATGCATATAATGTAATCTCAGGTTCTAGTACTTGCTTGAGCTGTATTGTTGTCGTTGTGGCATAACATGAACCAAAATAACATCTTAGCAATCAAGTCACTGAAGCAATTAGACAGTTCGGTTTAAATTTTGAACCAGGAAGCAAAATGCTTATAGGAAAAATTAAAGTGATGTGGTACAAGAACTAGTAGGGTAGAAGAATCCACACAAGTACAGCCAAGTAGTGTAAATGTTGGATTAGGTAGTCTGTTGAACTTTGTTATCTGCCCAAATTAAGCTGAATGCCTTTATGATTTTTATGTGTGCTGCATATACTCTTCATTGTGTAAAATACACTTGAATTTATGAATTGCAGATTCTGTAGAATACAATAGTGATGTATATGCATTCTCGTGTAAGAGGATGAAAATGGTTTCTTAATCCATTCTGCACGCAGTTCTGGAGAGCCTCCAGTGCTGGTTATTGAGAACCCTGATTTTTTATGTGTGTTATTGAACATTTAATAAAACTTATAACAGATGATGAATTGATGTGGTCTTTTAAAGTTGATGTGTTGACTGAATACATCTGTAGGGACTGGGAATTCTACTGATTATAGATGTACCCAGGTTTTTGAGGAAGAAGTGTGTGGAGCTGTTGTCCCTATGAGATGCATGATCCTGGAGATATCTTTTGCACGGTAGATTAGCCCGCAGCCCGCTTCTTTATCACAGGTCCAGAGCCATTACACATTGTACAGACACCTTGGCTCTTTAGCAAACAAAAGGTGAAGACACATCTAACTGTTCTCCTCTCTCAGAGCTAGACATTTGGATTTCACAGTACAAGTTAATCAATTTTTGTTGTACATATTGTAGCGACCGAATCTACTGGGATCTGACGAAAAATCCAAGTACGAAGGACCATCTACGAAGAACGTGATCGAGATGGGGCGTATTACCCTTGCCCTCCTCGCGCCGCTGAGCCGATCAAAACCACTCCCACGCTCTGGATTCTGGAGGCTTGAGCTTCTGCCTTTCGCTGCCCAGCGCCAGCGGTGTCAGCGGCGCCGGCAAAACCATCGGCTCTGAGCTAGACCACGTCCGCGCATCACGGCGTCAGTACTGAGGTGCGCCCGTGCCTGCAGTTCTAAGCAAAGACCGGTGTCCTCTACATCGCGATCCCGACGCGTGTTCCATCTGTCGGAGATGCTCTAACGATGGTCGGGCCGGATTGTGGAGGACAAAGAAAGTCACCGTGCTCAGGGCCCGTACCCAAATGGGTTGTCGCAATGAGCTCTGCAAACTGAGTTGCAATTGCAACCGGATATTGAAGAAAAGAGTGTTTGGTAAGGTTTTATAAGCGAATGCCAAATATAAACTATGGAAGTAGGTTATTTGGAAAGAGATTGAGGCGTGGATTCCACAATCTATCTCCGTATATTGCATGAGCGAGCGTATATTGCATGAGCAGACTCGAACTCAGAGGAAGTCGGGGGAAAAAAAAAAGGAGGGAAGAGGATGAA
This sequence comes from Cymbopogon flexuosus, assembly GCA_027790015.1. Lineage (NCBI taxonomy): Eukaryota > Viridiplantae > Streptophyta > Magnoliopsida > Poales > Poaceae > Cymbopogon > Cymbopogon flexuosus. Next base: position 9,047 of record JAKNSH010459159.1, read on the forward strand.
GCGTCCCCTTTCTAAAGGGTATGGACAAATGTTTATTTTCCCTCTCGACTAAGAGAAAAACAGTATGATCGGAGTAAATGTTATTACCCTCTCCGTCCCTTTCACCCAGCTTATAGTGAAATTTTTTTTTACCCAAACTGAGCTGCTCTAACGTGCAGGGTAACGCTAATAGTTTTCCAAACGCAACTTTTTTTTAAAAAAAAGAAACGTAATTATTTTTTTTATATTGGTGTTGTCCTTAGATCTTAGAAAATGACTTCGGCTCATGGGCCTCAAAGGTACGAGCTTTCATATTCTACCAGCTACCATGTCCACGTGCATATGCCTCATGCCGAAACTCTTGGAAACTGAGATATGATGTCTCCTATTAGACTAACAGAGCAAAACTTGTAACATGGAGAGGAAACACTCCGTATATGCGACTTCTAACAGTTTTTATCAGATCGTTGACACTTCCCTTGATGCTATGAGTCATAAATATATCAACCCCATCCTCAGGTAAAACTAAAGAGAGTTGCTATATATCTCTTTAAAAAAAAAAAAGTAACCAACATTTCTTATAACGATCATCATCCTAGTGCAGGATCTGTCATCATCACAGATAACAGAAAACAAATAAAAATTGGATGGTGTGTGCTAACAAAGAACAAAGGACAACAATTTTTTTTTATGGAAAGACAGACAACAAATAATTTTTTCTATAGAAACACGTCGCAAGATGGAAGAAGGAAATTTCTTTCGACAGATAGATAGCAAAAGTGTAAAACTAAACATCAAACCAAGCATATTCGGATGTTACTTTCAGAAAGCCCAAGTTACCTGACAAATTTTCCTTAAGAGCCAAAGAAGGCAAAGGGGGAAACAATAAGAAATAAGGAGAAATCTTTATACCTATCTGATTAGTTAAACAAGGTTAAAAGTTGTCTTGTATCATACAGGTCAAATACACTCCGTTCTAGAATTGTCAAAAATTCAAGGATGAGACCCTTCATTGGTAAATCTGCACAGACCAGAGAAAGCAGCTTTTCGGATAAGTGGGTGAACATCCCCAACGAAGACCTCCTCATCCAACATTGCAATGTTTGACCAAATCTGTACCCGACAAAATAAATGAATAAATGATCAGTGTGAAGTCAGAAGCTTATAAAGCCAATTGATTGATGTGCTCAAGTAAAGCTTTTGTAAATGCAAGAGCAATTTTTCAGTATGCAATCTTAATATTTGGCACTAGTACACCTTATCATGTCCTAACTGTTGCTAGGACATGTAAGAGATCATTTGATACAAGCAATTGGCCCTTGCCAATTACACTAGGCAGCTTCCAACAAGATTTTCATATAAAAGTATTGAGATCCTCCAATAAGAGATAGCAATCTAACCTCACTTGCATATTGACGGGAAAATGACTTGAGATAACCCAGTGTACAGAGACACCATTGCTCAAGCTCTCCAACATTGTATCCATTTTTTGCGTTTCGCCCATTCGGTTCACTGTAAAGACGGTGCATGAGTTAGCAGTTCAGAACAAGAGAATGGCAAATATAGCTGCTAAAATATCCAATCTGTATATAACTGGATGTAACGCCAATTCCTGGCATACCATTTCTTGTGATCAAAGTGAGTCATATGACACTGTTTCAACAGTACGGACCTTAGGAACAACTTTATCTAGGAAAATGCACATTTGGACTAGTCTCAAGTTAAGATACTCTTACTGAATATACGAAATTTGCCCTATCGTCTGAAAGAACATAACTGCGAAATTGTTGTTGATGTGGAAGACAGCAAAACCTAACTCATAATGAAACCCCATTAATGTAACATTTCAATCCAAGCTAGAAAATGTAGCTTCATACTTGCATGGGTGGGTAGCTTTATGCTTATATGAGTGGTGCAATCTGATACCGGACTGACCTATTATTATCTGCTCCATTTTCGTTATCAATCTCCATTGTTGCCACTTCAGGATCTTGAGGTGCAAAATTTACATTTTGATCTCCAGTGCGTAGATTAGGAATTTCTCCATCAACAGAGACAGGTGGCAAACGTTCAGTGAGCACGTCAACAAAGCTCTTAAATAGTAACTTAAGCAAGTCCTGTCAAACCAAATAGCCAGACACCAATAAGTGGGTAAAAGGACAGTACTTCATGATAGTAAAGTATTCCACAAAATACTGAGATTAAGCAATATTAATATCAATATATCAATGCACATACAAATCAATAAAAAATCTAACAAAAACAAATAATGCACCTTGCTTTCTTCAAGAGTCCGAGCAAGAAAAGCTCCCTTCACCTCTAAAGATTCTTCAATAGTTCTTTCCTCGTCCTCTGCATTTTTGACACGTGATTCGAGTCGCCTTATCCTACCTGGTCTTTCAGCAATTGCAGGTTGCCCCTCTACAATCTCAAGCACTGATTTGGCCTCCTCCAGCTCCTTTATGGCTTTTGCACTTGCCTCTTTAGCAACTTGAAGACCTTTCTTGAGCAAATCAATTTCCTTTCGGAGGTCACTGATCAGATTGTATGTCTTACTAACAGCATTTCTAAGAATCTGATGGAGAAATTTCAATCAGATATATGCAAACCGAAGATGAGGAAAGGAAGCATCGAGAGGATGCAAATCACCATAATATGCATCCAAACAAAACATAACTCCCATTTTATAAAAAATCACTTTCATAATTAAATAATGATGAAAATTTGTTGAGCTCTTTAAATATTGTTTTAATTTGGTTGATATATGTACTATTTTTTTACCACAAATGAATTCAAAATTGTAGGGACAAAGGATGCACCTCCCATGGTCGATCAGAAACATGAAATTGCTCAACATTGGCAGGAGAAAAAACCCATTTGACTATAGCCAAATTGGATACCAGGCGATAACCCATCATTCTATCAATAGCTATAGCAGTCATCTGGGTACTGTTCTTCCAATAAGCACTGACTCCATTCATTAACAGTAGCTGCATTTCCTCATTTGGACATAGCTTAGAGATTATCTTATTATATCTCTCCAAAATAGTGATAAGATGGGTGAAACTTTTTGAACCCATGTCAAGAAGCGTCTGGCTAACAACATCAAGTGCAAATTCAGTACCATTTGTTGGAATTATTTGTTCCTCCACCCATAAAATAATATCATGTGCAGTCTTCTTTCCTCTAATCAAGCCAACAAGTTCCTTGGATAACTTCTGGCCATCGGTGTGTTCATTGGTTTCATCGCTATGGAATTTGAAGTTAGGCCCAGCTTTTGGTGGCAGCAGTTCTTCTAACTCAGCAGCGTCCTCGATACTCTGCAAAAGAAAAGGTGATGCAAGATACCTACTAATTCTTTTTTTTTAAAAAAAAAATGCATATCAACATAGTACAAAAGGAAACCACCCTCCTTGGTAAGTAATGGCTAATAGCACAAGACTAACCTGCTTGATTTTTTCAAAGTACGACAAGCGTACTTCCCTTTCCAACACTTCCTGGACAAAAACACGTTGTGGAGCCCATTTTGGGAGGTCCTTGACATAAGACCACTCCTGCCAAGGCCAAATGAATTGAAAATTTGACCTGTAGAAGTAGAGGACTATCATTATAATTCAATAAAAACCACCAACCATTTGATTGAAACAATATAATTGTTACGTCCTGGATCCACTTGCGCTAGCTGCATCAACGATACATATGATATTTTATTAATTATTACAAGCTCTTGTACTAATTATTGTGAGTCATTCTGAACATGTAAGAAGAATGTAGCAATCAACAGACAACATGAAGCAAAGGCAAATAGTCAAATAATGATTACATGAGAAATCTTAAATAACGATCAACTTACAAGTGGTGTGAAAACCATAGGATAAGTCTGGTGCGGCACTCCATGTCCATGTTACTAATTCTGTCAAAAAGAGCATGCACTGCTCCCACCACAACTGAAGGGAACGCACCTGGTAATGCCTGAAATAAACCTTAATGCGGTGAGGCTCAAATTGAATATGTATATCCTTGGAAGCAAAAAAATCAATCACTAGGGATAAGAAAACATTGGTGGGTAAAATTTTCTAACATGTCAGGTTCATTTTCATGTTTAGGTACTGGAGCAAAAAATTGTTACAAACAAAGGTGTTTTCTAATGAAAATTGTATGTAGATAGATTTAACTCTTCAGATTACCACTTCGTCTCATTTTCACATTAATACTAGAACCATTCAATTGAGACATCTAGAGCACAAAGGTTTTCACTTTTCACAACAAAAAAGTGAAAGTATATTTACAGAAAAATATACACATGTCTCTTTAGATGTAAGCAATCATGCAATGGGAATCTGATTTGTAGATAACAGAGGGCACTGAGCGTTGATAGTGAAATTTATTGTGGTATTTTTATAACTATACTTATAATTGGAGAACATCCGTAGCATAATGTAGTGATGCAGCAAACGATAAGAAAAAATCCATTGTCGAACTTAAACTCAAATACTTGACCCATATTTCAAAAAACTCACGAAATGAGCATTGCAGGCTCAGCCATACATTCTACTGTAAAAGCTAACAGAACAGAGAGGCAGACAGCATCTGTCAAGGAGATATGAAAGGACTACCTTGCAAAGATCAATGATAACCAATGTATAGTAAATTGGCTTGAATGGTGGATTTGGCAACAATAGTAGCTGCAAGAGAATATACGTTAGAAAACTATTTATCATAAGAACACCAAAACTATCCTAAGTACAGGGTATAGAGAACCTCAAAATGCAACATAGCAATATAGCATGCACAGATTCTGTAGCATATCCTAGGCAAATAATAACTCCTAAGACAGAATGTACCAAATGCTTCTAAATCCATTAACTCTAGCAATTAAAGTATCCAGGTTGGAAAGCAGCCTAGGACCACCTATTTTTCACAGTAATTACTACTCTGCACAGAGCCAAAAATTATTTCAAGATCAGCTAAAAATCAGTAGACTTATAATTCATTCAGGGGTGCGGGGACCTGGGAAGCATTGTTTATGTTTAGCAACTATTCCCTGCGGTTTAACTAAACTATCTTCCACTGATTGTCTGATAGCAAGAGGATAAAACATTCTTTCCGTACCAACTAGTCACTCCAGTCTAAAGCAGATGTTTTAGTGAATTGTGCTTGCAATTGCAACTATACGTCAACTTGGGTTATCAAGGCAGTGTTTTCTACCAAACACCCTATTAAATGCTTATTGGAAGAAGCATTATCTCTTTCTCAACCATTTCAATTGTGATTACGATTCATTTGATAACCTTATTAGTTCGCAAACTTAGGGGATTACATGATTCGTCAGAAAAAGGAATGATAGCTACTTTTTCCTCTGTAAAGACAGGCATGCAATCATTAAATCAGAATTTATTGGTTAACTCCATTATTGTTCTGGATGAACGCAGATAAAACGACAAGTGGTTTAGACAAAGTAGAATGAAACAATGCAGTTCACGTCATATAAAAGGTATTAACTTTGAACTTAAAGAAGTCAATATTAGAAATGACAAAATAATACCTGTGAAAATATGGTCTCTGCCATCAAGTACTCATAGCGAAATGAAACAGGAAGGCTGACCAGATAAAATGCACATTCTTTCCGACTAACTTTCAAAGAAAAACATAGACAAGATGGAATCAGTAAGCAAGCTGCACTTATTTAAAGGATCATAAACATAAAATCCAATAGATGTCCCTGAGATGTCATACTAAATTAAAGGATCAGATTTCTTTCACATTAAAGAATACACAAGAATTAACAGTTTTAGCTATAGCCATAAAGAAAATTCAAGCATTAAAAGTCACTCAGAAAATGAACAAATTAGCATTGCCACACTAAAATATTTAAAAAAAATCCACCATTCACAAAACATAGTATGCCATGGGATTTACCAGGTCAAACATCTAAACAATGAGTATTAGTATGCGAGTACATTTGTCTCGGTCTCAGAACCATTTTTTTTTTTTTTGCATCACAGAGCACAAAAAGAAACCACAGGTCCACAGCCATGAATATTAGTATGCCAGTACATTGTCTCGGTCTCAGAACATATTTCTTTTACTTATACATGATTAGAAAAAGAAAACCAGCTATGGCCATCACTAAGCACAAAAAGAAACCACAGCCAGCAATGCATCATGCAGGATCTCTTATATACCGTAAACATAAAACAGGGATTATGATCCAAACTCCAGAATGGCCAACACGAAGCACAAAAATAAACCACATAGCTGCTTAGCTAGCATTGCAGGCCATCTCAATGTTAATCACCCAAATTGAAACCACTAATGCATATTTACACAGACAAGCAAAATCCAACAACTAATTGATATCAGACATATCTTCCATGGATACACTTAAGTACCAGATATGCAACATCCTCTGAAACATGTATATTGGTATCAACATTCAACAAGAGTGGTAATAAAGTGCATTCAATGTTTTCTTTAAAAAAAACCAAAGGTACAAACTGACCATCCATTGAAGAAAAGTAGCACATCCAAAATGCATTCTTCAACAACAAAACGATCTACAGGCTGCATGTTCTGTGAATCAACAGCAGCTGATTAGATGTGCAAAACACAAAGAACAATTGCCATATATGGTAAGGTATAGTTTTAGTATCTTCTATTCTTATTTGTAGTAGAATATAGCTACAGCAAATGATTAATACAGAAATTAGAATAAGACTGGATTTCACTGATGTATTGAAGCCAATATGCATAGATTTTTTTTTTTTGTGTGTGTGTTAAACACCAGGTGATAAAACTAGAATATACACAAATGAAGGAACAAATATATATAATTGCAAAAGATATATTTTCCACATCATTTGACTGAAATGCCCAGGATGAAGAAGCAGAGTGAATTACTTCACACAATATGTTTCAAGAGAGAACTAATCAGGCCAATAGGCCAATAGCTAAAGTCCATATAATGATATAATATTAACGAATTCACAAGATAGCAGTTTCTGGTGCCAAAGGGGCAGATTAGGAAATATCCTATCAAATTATTTCATGTGTGTCACTTAATAAATTTCCAGTTGAATATTGAATGTAGAGCAGCTAGTACCAGTACACCAGACTAGCTTGAACCCAGAGAATTTGGCAGGAAATGGAAGAAGCATCTCAGCACAAAATATCTAGATCATACTCCCTTCGTTCCAAATTAGAAGTCACTTTGACTATGTCCTAAGGCAAACTTCTTTAACTTTAACCAAGTCTACAGAAAAATATACCAACATTTACAGCAGTAAATTAGTTTTATTCCATCCACCATGCACTATGTCTTGAGTGCACTTATTTGATATTGGTGCCAATATATATTTCTATAAACTTGGTCAAAGTTAGAGATGTTTGACTTAGGAGAAAGCCAAAGTGACTTATAATTTGGAATGGATGTAGTACATAGAACTGAGGATTAAAATAAATAAATAAAAACAGAAGCAGTCCAATGTCAGGTTAAAAGCATTGAAAAAACAAAATGATCAATGATCGAAGTGTTTCTATCTAAATCATAAATTTGCAAAGTACCTCAGCTTTATTCGTTGGAAAGATATGGAGTCTACGAAGTCTCTGAGGATACTTCATATCGGCTTCATGCTTCTCCTGACCTTTTAACATTTCAGAGGATGACTGCGAGGGAGTGGGTGGAGGGCAACTTATAGGGGAAAGACGATGTGATTTTCCAGCCACCAGCTCAGCTTCAAATGGCAGGTGGGGTTTTGGAACTGCCAGGAAAGTAATTGGATTCCAGTCCATAGCCATATTAAAATGCAAATATAAAGTGATGTGTGACTTGAGACTTGACAAAAGGATAAATACTTTAAAATGCAAAGAAAAATGTTTAAGAGCTCTATCCACAATTGAAATATTATGAAATAATGACCATTGCTTGCATACAAACAGCCATTGAAACAGACAATTTAGGGTAAAAGGTTGTCTTTGCATAATGCATACCACTTTTAACTTTCCATCCACTGCGGGAAAGAACTTGAACGCGCTCCCATAGATCTTCCAAGAAATCCTGCAAAGGACTAGCCTTTAATACTGAACTAAGGGCACGTTTAGTTCAAAACCTCGCTTAGGGAGCTCCGCCAGGAAGCCACATCCAACCCCAGGCCCAGGAGTGTTTCCAAGGTGGGAACCAAACACGCCCTCAATATATCACATAAGATTTTAAGTAATGGATAACATTCAGGAGGAAGATTAGCATTACCTTTTTATTAGGAGAGTGGCCTTCATCTGTCTCAAAAACTGAGAAAGCAATATCATCAAAATGCCTCCTGATACTTATGTAAGACTGTATACCAACTAAAACTCTCTCGAATTCATCTGGAACTTGCTGCAAGGTACAGTACATAAGTACATGTCATCAACGAGTTACCATCTACTAAATCTTCTAGTAAATCATTTCACAAAAAGTTCCATGATTCTCTTCTACGTGTCACCCCTGTGTATATTGCTCTGCTGCGACATAGAACAGTTGCTCTACTGGGCCACTCGCCAAATAAGCAACTTAAACAGCACACGACAAGTCTTGACTACACAAGATTAGTCAATATAAGCTGCTCGATTTGCCACAGTAGAGTTGTCATGCTCCTGCACAAACGTGCCACAACTCACAACTGGATATTGGATATGCACTAATAGGCTACTTCATCTATTAGAAGTTTATAACCATTCAAAAATTCCAAGCACGTCAAACTTCAAAACAGATCTCGACATGCCATCAAAATCACGTGTGCATACCATCTTTTTTTCTGGAGGGGGAGGGGGGTATGGAACAGTGACACATAAACACGGTATTCTTCTCCTTTTTATGTGGGACACAACGAAGGACAACAGAGATTCATATAAACAGTTAATGACAGGAGTATATCGAAGTTACCTCAAACAATTCTGGACCACCCCATGGAAGTGAAGCCAAAATACAATAAACATAGAAGTCAGCACGTGGCTGCCATGAAGGATTGCCAGTCTCCTCATCTAATATTGTTGCAGCAGATGATAATAGAGTCTCAAATGTCTCAATGACTGAACTTGGAACTACAACTTTACTGCACATCTACATACAAAAATAAGATTACATTTCTGTTTATAGAGTAATGTAACAAGCAGCAAAAATATAATATGTTTATAACCACAATATATGCACAAGGGTCCCAATATAAGAAAAAATATCTGACATGCAATAAAAAGATCAGAAAGAAATCCCTACATTCTTTGTGAGAGGGGTTTTGAAAGCAAATCCCATATTTGATTTGTTTTAAACTCGAACAAGAGTATCAATAGGAGATCGCAAATTCAAAACCTAATAAGAAGGTAGTATTATACTAAACAACCTGATCACCCAATGCATAGTTTAGGGCCATAAATCAAACAATGAAAAACTATATGTAAGGTTATCAAGGCAAACGATGTTAATTAAAAGATGTAAATATATCTAATATGTAATGAAAATAAGCACATCCTTAGGAGCTGGAGCAGAAGGTCTTCTACTTCTATCTATGATACAGAAGCCAAAAATGAATGAAATAATGGCTAAGGTATACAAGATGGCCAAGACATATATAGCCATTTTATTTTTGGCCAAAGAACACCATCTGATAGAAACAGGAGTGAACCTGGTTCTAAAAAATAAAAAAATGTGTTAAGGGAGCTATATCTAATATATACAAAGGGATGGCCAGCAAGCTAGTACGTATTGAGTGCATTCTATACATGTAACATAAATTTTACAGAGGGAAGCCAGCTAATTGAGTCACTGAAACGACCACAGGAGGTGCACCCTAGGTCCAGCTTCTCAGAGCTGCTATTGTGAAATATGGCTCCCTTAATATAAAAATTTCCACAAGGGTGCTAGCTAGCTCGCCTTCACAGAAAGGCAACCAGGCCTAGATGTTTGCCTTTTAATAGAATAGAAAGAGAAGGTGGGGTGGGGTGGGGTGGGGGGGGGGGGGGGGTGGGAAACGCTCGGGTCCATGAAAGAATCGCGGGAGCACAGCAAGGCGGCAGAA